>JAEIIH010035772.1:0-18559 GCA_018904745.1 Drosophila orosa
CTTAAACATCGTCGTCTGTTTTGTGTTTTACAGACTTTTTGAATGGAACTTTGGTTGTGGTTAAAAATCTAAAGCTAAGACAGGGCCGAACATAGAATATTATGTTGAAATTATGACTATAACACTTTAAACATAATGTTCCATGTCCAACCCTATTTTAGCCTTTGATTTTTAACACAAACCCAAAAAACAACGGAAAGAGCAGCGAAGGGCACGCCGTGGCTCAACTTGCTCACGCTGCTCAAACCGTTATCTTTTTTTCACAGGCAGCTGGCCGAGGTGCTCCTCAAAGCGTAAGATCTCGTGCCCTTCGCTGCTTTAAAGCCTTACATTGTATTATTAATGAAATAACTTCCCAAGTAAACTCCCCAGCTTAGGAACTGTTAGACGTTCTCAGTGTAGGAATATTTCATTTAGGCTAAATTAAAGTATTTTATGAACTTTACATTATTGTCAGTATATTTCTTCAATTACATCCATTATTTTTTCTAATTTATATAGAGAGTTATTTGAATAATAGACTTTCTAATTAAAATTCAGTACTCTCACCTTAAACAAATGCAAATATTATTTACTGTGTGATAAAAACCCTGTCTCCCATATCTTTCTCACTCCCCATATGCGGTGGCGCAAATGGCATGTCTCTGTTGTGCTATTAACAGCTGTTAATTTGATTGAAAAATGCTTTATGGCCAATAGCCGCCGCAGTCCGAGTCGCAGTTGTGGCCTGGCCTTTGGTTTTGTTGTTGTTTGCCATTTTTGTACGTTTTTTTGTTGGAGTGAAAGTGAAAATTACGAAAATTATATAGAAACCAATGTTACCGCCAAAGAAAATTGGATGGAAATGATTGGGCCACAAGGAGAGGGAGACAAGCAGCAAACAAACTAGCAAACAAACAACAAAAGCCAGCTGTTTGATGGTTGCACGTGCAACCGTGGCAACTGTGGCAACTTCAAGTGGTAGCCAACTGTGGCAAGTTCAAATCGCATCAGAAGGTGCACCACATTCCATTGGCCAACATTTCTATTTGTTTGTTTTACTGTTGGCCAAACTAGACAAGTTCTACTTGTTGTTGGCGCAACTAGTTTCTGCATTTGTTGTGGTTCTCAGTTTCCTTCTTTCTTTGGAAGCACACATAGACATCATTTGCAAGCCAAACGAGGAACCTGGCTAACTAACGTTGTCCCAATTTCAAGAATCCACTGTAATTGGGGACACCTGCATGCGCCAAAAATCGAGTTTTTTGCGAAATGTTTCGAGTTCAAGGGGAAAACCCGTTCGCAAGGCAAAAAGATTTGCCAAGAGGAAAATGGAACAAGTCCAGTTGATTCTTGGGATCACAAGTCAACCGGAAAACCTTTTCCCGTTTAAGTCGTTACTAAGCTTCTCTAGGAAATATTTCTATTAAGTAACAAATTTTAAAAAACCCCAAATAACTTGATAATTAAAAGCATTTTCATGCTCTATTAAAGTCACTAGCTAAGCAACAAAGGACTGATAGATTTTTCCCCTTTTCTAAAATAGATTTTTCCTTTTGTGTTTTCATCCTTTCACCTGCTTCAAGTTCCTGGGCCCATAAACAAGGCCACAAGGCAATCCAATCAGGCAACCACCTCATATCGATCCGGCACGGAAAGAAGCAACATCAGCAGCAGCAACAGCAACAGCAGCTGCTGCTGTGGCACAAAGTCAGCGCAATAATTTGCGCAATTGAACTCATCAATTGCAGCAATTAAATGTGCCCACGGCGTTAGGAAATGGCGGGGAGAAGGCTCCGGGAGGAGGACATGGTTATACAGGCAATAACGAGCTATGAATTAAGTTAGTCAAATGCTGAGAGGGGCAGCCAGTGAATGTGATATAACCATGGCAGACACAACACAGGCAGGCAGGCAGGCGGCAGCGAGTTAATTAAATGATTTCCAATGCTTTTCCACCAACGACAACGACGACCCCTCACTTTCTTTGGCCTCTAGGGGGAAATCGGGAAAAACTAATGGAAATAAAATGTGCGATTGAACGCTTGACTAGCACTCACTGTACATATATATATATATATTTTATTTTGCAACATTTAATTGCTCAATTTATGTAAGCAAAGCACAGTAAGCCGCTCCGAGGGTCGAATTGATAACAAAACAACATCAGAGCACAACAACTTGCCACTGACAAAATAAACAAATTAATCTGTAGAGCTGAGAAAAGGAAAATTTCTCAGTTTCTTAAGGAGCAAATCGGTTACGTCACACAAAGACTAAGTCGCATCATCGTTTAAATCAAATAAAATGTTTTTTGCGCAGCTAAAAATTTACATAAACAAATCACGAAATCACTAGTCGCAGTATGATAGCTTATCAGCAGCCTTCATCGGCCTGACTTAATAGATACAAATTGAATTTAATGAAATGCATTTCCAGGGTTGAGAGAGAGGTTGAGGAAAACTCGTGCAAAACAGCAACCAAGACTCGAAGGGAAAATGTGAAAAATTGTATAAACAAGATGTAGAATGAGTGGCAATTTAATTAAAAGAATTCACGCAGTATCTACATCTGCGCAGAGATTGCACTCAACGGCATTTCTCTATTCTGAAAATATATAAGAAGGGAACGCGGAATATAGGGTATATAAATATATTATGTGTGTGTACATCTCATTCCAGAAGAAGAATTCACTCTACAAGTTTTATCTTGCAAGGGAAATTCAGTTTACTTATATAGTAAATATCATTTCAGGCATTTTAGATACATATTTAGTTAGCCAAAGACAGCGGAGGGCACGAGATCTAATGATTTGAGCAGCTGCTGCAAGCTGCTTTCGAAAAAAGATAACGGTTTAAGCAGCGTGAGCACATTGAGCCACGGTGTGCCCTTCGCTGTTCTAAGAATTACTTCTTTTATTAACATATTTTCAATGATATTTATTAGTTACATTAAAAATACAGGTTTTTAGCTGTCCATTTATTTAAGAACATATTTTTAATTATATTAATTAAATACATTTAAAATACATGTATTTATCTGGCATTTTCAGGATTTTCATACTTAAATCTCCCAAATATATTACCATTCTTAATAGATCAACTCACTCTTAATAAGTATTATAATAAAGGGATTTCTGTGATGATTTCAGAGTGAAAATTCACCTTTAATTGGTATTCTTTTTGGCATTGTTAAGTGGCCGGAATTATCTTCCAGTTGCAGTCACTCTACCAACTGCAGTCTACGGAAAAAGGTAAACAACAGCCCATCCAGAAGCTCGGATCCCTTTCCTTTGCAACCTTCTACCATTCCATTCCATCCTGTGGCCCTGTGTGGCCCTTTGTTTGTTCTGACAGCCTGTCAGTGGCCAAGATGTGGCCACACAATAATGCCAGAGAGATGTGGCCAAGCGAGGAGAGTAGGGGCCACGTGACACTTGATGGGCCCAAACCGCCATACCAAGAAAGCAAGCAAACCAACAACACAACTGTTTGCCTAACATTCCGCATGCATGGCAAGTGTGTTTGTCCAGGCCTTTTGCTCATTGCAAATTTGTTAAACAAATCAACAAATGCTTGAAACCAAACCCAAAAGTCTCGCAGAAAAAACATGTAAGATGTTCCAGAAGTGGATAAAGCTATTTATCTTATTGTTAGAGTTAGAATTAGGGATTTGTTCTAAAATTCTTCTAGCCATGCATTTTTCTTTGCCATTTTCCTTGCCAACTGGCTGACCCTGTTCTGCCGCAGCAGCTTTTAGAACAAACGCCAAGATGGCTCAGATTGAAACCGAAACCGGTTTCAGGCCAAATACGAAAGAAGCCAGCCAACCTGCGGTCTCGTCTCCAACTTCAGGTGCACCACCGTGCGCCGTAAATGGCAAAAGTATGTAAGTAGGAGCTGCTGGCTGATGATGCTCCTCCTTCAGGAATCTGGTTTTCTGGCCACAGTATTTCCTATATATATATACACTCGCATATATTTCTTTACTTTCAAAATCCAGGCACAACGGATTTACCATTGAAAATCGCTTGGGGGTTTTCGTGAATGGTTCATCGGGTGAACTTAATGGGTCACTACTACTAGAGCACTGAATGATTTTCTCAGCTTCTTCTTCTTTTGGCTTGAGGTTGAGTCATAAACAAATTACGACGGTCATTCACTACGTGATGGATGCTGCTAGGGTTTGTGTTTCCCGATAAAAGAACAGCAAAAACAGAAGCTGCTTATGGAGGGCTCATAAAGAGCGATAAGCGGGTGCAGCGATAAGGAGGAGGCATCGGCAAAAACTGCAGTTGTTGCAACGACCGAAACAACAACTTGACAGCGGGTCTATTTATAGACAGCACAGTTAAATACCCTGTAATCACAACTGATTGCCGGGCACCCGAACTAATTGCAGTCTAGGCAATAATAGCTATACACAGGCAGAAATGATCATAAGAAAGCTTCTGTTTTCTGCGAATATTTACAGAATATATTATTATTTTATTTATTTAATAAAACAAAACATTGATCACAATTTGGGGTGCAAGTGTACTTTAAACTAGCAAATATTCGACGTATTTTATTAGTCTTAAGAGGCAATTATAAATATTCTTTTGGAGTCTTCAATTACTTCTTTTAAGTCCCCAATGAATTACTCCTTTTAAAATCCCAAATTATTTTCTTCAACTGCATCTATAATTGACCTATAAGGTATTAATAAACCCATACAGATTTCCACTGTTGGGGGGGGGGTTCTATTTTTAGGCATCGGGTCACGCACTTATGCCAATTGCCACTTGGCAAACGACGGAATGTGAATTTGAATGTGGAACGCGATTTGTGCACGCCAACTAACGAAAGTGATGTCATTTGCAGAGCCATTTGTTGCCGCTTTCATTGGCACGGCAGGCTATTAATTCTGTCCACTGGGTGCCAACAGTCAAGAGAGCTTCAGGGATGACCCACAAGTGGCTTCCGTCGTCAGCCAAAACGGAAACTCCCCCGTGCGCAACAGGTGCGTCATAAGGAGGGGCTTAGGAATTGCCTCAGAGCGGACATGGGTCTATCTTAACTACAGTCGTTCATCAGTAAGGATTTGTTATAGGAATACGACTAAGGAATATTTAAAGGAATTTTTTAAGGGACTACAATATTTAAGGGAATCTTTAAGGGATTTTTAGAGGGACTACAATAATTTAGAAAATATTAAAGTGATTTTTATGAAACTACATTATCTTAGGGAATATTTAAGGGATTTTTCAAGGGACTGCAGTATTTTAGGGAATATTCAAAGGATTTTTTAAGGGACTACAATATTTCAGGGAATATTTAATGGATTTTTTTAAGGAAAATTTAAGGGATTTTTTAAGGAATCAGGACTATATTAAATAGTTTAACTAGTTGCTTTGTATATTAATTAATGGGTTACAGAAATCGTAAGGAGAACTTTTTGCTAGGGAAATTTTAAGTTTAGTCTTTGACGATTTTGGAAAGGTCTAATTCAAAAAAGAGAATAAAATTATGGGACCTTATTTAAAGTAATACTTTCCTACTTTATTGAATGATTTTATAAACAATTAGGTTATAAAAGTTAATTTATTTACTTTCCAGAGATCGCCCCCAATTCCTTTACAAGAATATCCCAACTTAACGAAGTTTGTCTGTATTAACCGTTGGAATGTTCCATTTCCCACAGCTGACAGAGCGAGACGGGGTTAGCAGTGGTGCCAGGGAGAGGGAGCTACTAAGCTGATATGGAAAATATTAAGCAACTGATTTTGACCGGTAGACGCACGCACGCAAGCATACTCACACAGACACACACACACACACCGACGAGACTCACCTGATAATACGAATCCGACATGGTTTATGTAGTTCAGCCCGTTGAATCACTCGATGCCCTCGCTGATCGTTGTTTTTGCTGTTGCTTGTTATTATTATTATTACTCTTGTTGTTGTTTGTGTCTTTTAGCTGTCAGTTTTGGACGATTTTTGGCTTTTGATTGGCGCCGCACACACACACAGACATAGATGTAGTTGTATGTATTGATACACGCGACGCGTTCGCTTTTTTGTTTACTTTTCTTTGCGTTTTTCGGAACTGGAATTGTTTAACACCTTAACACCTGATGCCGAACAGTATTTTCCTTTATCTCTTTTATCAAATGCGCGCTCTCATTTGATTTCCTGCGGTCGAGAAACAACAAAAATGAATAGAATTCAGTTGTTTTGGGCAGGGCAACATACACGCACACACACACACACAACCACACACACTTAGGCGAACAGCACACCAACAAGTGGCAGCGCCGCAAAAGGTGAGAGAGAAAGAGTGACAGAGACAGCGAGCGTCATTTACAATTGTTGCTTCTTTTTTTTATTGTATTCAAGGGGGAACAAAGAGATGAGGCTGATTCTTCTGCTTCTTCTTGCCGCGTTTCCTCTTCTTCCCCTTCTTTCATTCCCGGTTCGGCCCTCTTATTGTTGCTTGCTAAATATTATGCATATTCCAGAGACAATGGCGCCTCCTCCTCCTCTCTCCCATTGAAATTGCCTCCAATTGAACGTGCTTCTTCTACTCTTTCGCCTTCTCCTCCTCTTCCTCTCTGGTGTTCCGCTCTTGCAATTCGTTTTATAAATAAGCTTAGTCGCAAGTGCGAGGGGGAGGGGTGATGTGCAAGTGGCGGCAAAAAAAAGAGCAGCTCGCGCAGAGCCAAATGCGAATGCGAAAAAGGAGCAGGCAAGGGGGAAGGAGAAGAGACGAAATACCGGTTGCAGCAGCAGCGTGTAAATGGCCACATCCGCATTTATTATGCACCTTGAAATATTCGCACGGCCAAGATTGTTTAAACAAAATTTTCAGCCACACACACTCGGACTCGGAGGCACACGCACGCTCGCAGGGATTTACAATTATCTACTTGGACGGCATCTTCTTCATCTTTTTTTATCTTTGAACAAATCTCATGTTGTCTCGGTCGCACACACACTCACACACACTGGCACAACACACGCTCGGTTCAGATCGAAAAATTCTTGCACTGCTGCTGCGTTGTCTTCTCTCTTTTTCTCTCGGTGTCTCTGGTTGTTGTTGTGTTATTGCAAATTGGTTAATTACCACGCACTGGGAGTTTTAAAATCAAAACGTCGGTGCTGACGCCTGTTTAAACAGAATAAATACGACTTTGTTTTTATTCGTAGTTTTTGTGATGATTAAAAACGAAAAATACCAACTGCGAGGCGGATGCGAGACTAGAGCTGGAACTTGGGCGATACTTTGATGTCTTGGTCATCGAAAGGGTATCGATTAATATATAATCGATTACATATGTTTCTAGTAAACCATTTGAACCATTTTCATTGTGAAACTCATTTTTATTTATTTAATTAATTATATTTATGACTAAACGGCTGGCTTTTTGGGCAAAGAACCGAAGGCAGAGATGACGGTGCCCTTGGTGCCTGTAACTGTGGTGGTCAAGGCCGGGAGAGTGGGTTTTACCACCGTTGAAGAGGGAGCCGGCTGATCCCACTTGGATTTTCTGCAAATAAACACAGATTTATATTAAATCTTGAAAGGTTTACCAATAATTAAAGTTATTACCTCTTTTTGGCCTCCTCCTCCACCTTCCTGGCCAACGCTGTGGCCTGCTCCACCTTGTCCATGTCCTTGCGATCCTTTTGCCGCTTCACCATCTCCGTTTTCTGCACCGCCGCCAAGGCCTCGTAGTAGGATTCCTCGCCCCACTGCAAGGGATCGTAGATCTCCGGCGGATAATTGGTGCCAAACTCGTTAATGTCGCAAAAGCTTATCAACTTGTCGTAGATGCTGGGATTGCGAAACTCCTTGCGGTCCTGAATCACCCGATTCATGTCCATATTCGTCTGCCGCATTTTGGTGTACATTTTCGTGATTTTGGCCACCAGTTCGGCGGATGGCTTGCCCTTGGGCTCTGGCGGCAGCTGAAACTTGTACTTGGCATACTTGGGATCCTTCTCGTAGCTCTCCGCCGTGCGTTCTTCTGCTGGAAAACCTTCTGTTTCCTCATCCACCTCCATGGGAGTGTCGGTTTCCTTGGCCCCATTGCCCGTGCTGCTTTTATCTTTCGCCTTTTGACTGTCGCCGCCCTCGGAGTCGGTGCTATCACTGCCGCTGGTGGTGCTCGATTCCTCCTCGCTCGAAACAGCTGCTGCACGGTCCTCTTCCTCATCGGAAATCAAAGTGTCGTCTTGGTAGCTCACCAAACGGCGCACTTTCTTGGCTTGCTTCTTTTTCTTTTGCTTCGATCGCTTGGTTTCCGCATCCTGTTTGGTGGGCGTGGGTGAGGGTCGCTTGGGCGGAATGATTACCTGGCAGAGAAGCATTTTTTTAAGGCAAGTTTTCTTTAGTTTCTTTGATTTTTGTGTTGCTCACCTGAGACGCTGTGGAATTTTGTGAATCCGGACTGGCCTCGCCTTCATTCTCAGAGTCCGTGTATTGGGCAGTCAAGCTCGCCAAAGCGGCCATTGTTTAGCTTTGCTATGAGCTTTACAAATGGTAAATTAAAGGTTAATTAAAGGTTTTTAAATAAATTTTAAGCAAAAATGTGAATTGTTTTCTTTTTGCCAGTGTGACCAAGTGAGCTGGTTTAAGTAAATGCTAGCTTAAACCGGCCCCGTTGGCTGCATAGTTACTGTAGTTGGTCACACTGCTCTAGACAAAATGAAAACCGAAAAACAGGAAGATCAGGACAGGATCCAAAAAAGGGTCAACAAGATCCTGGAGGCTCGTATAGAGTCGGACAAGGTGAGTCTTAACAAGCCTGGGAAATCAGTCTTTCAATTAATAATTAACCCCTCCCCCTAGGACACCTTGGATGCTCTCAGCGGCCTGTCAACCTTCTTCACCGAAAACACTCTTCAAAATCGAAGGAATCTGCGTAGTCAGATTGAACACCGCTCTGTGGGCATCAATGAGAACTTCCTGAAGGCCTTTCGCGAAGTTAAACTCTCACTGGACGCGGTATGCCAAGATCTAGACACAATGGCCACGTCAGTGGAGACCATGAAGTCGGATCTAGAGACATCAAAGGCTTTGACCAAAGATCTTATAGAGCAGACCAACACCATGCAGGGGGAGCGTGAACGTTTGGAGGTCCATCAGCAGATTGCGCAGGCTTTTTTGGCCAGATTTCAGCTCAGTGGACAAGAGCATCAGCTCCTCTATGGCTCTGCCAAGGATGCACCCATTGTTTATGACTTTTTCCGAGTGCTGGACAGAGTGCAAAGCATTCATTCAGACTGTCGGCTGCTTATGCAGTGTGGCTATCAAACGGCTGCCTTGGACATCATGGAGGAGATGACGCTGCATCAGGAGGGAGCCTTGGAGCGACTCTATCGCTGGACTCAGAACCATTGTCGCAGTTTGGAGAACAACGAAATTGGTCCATTGATTGTGGAGGCCATGAGTCGCCTGCAGGATCGTCCAGTGCTCTTCAAGTGGGTTTATTTTCTCTATTTAACTTGTTACTAACTGGAAACTCCCTACAGATATGTCATAGATGAGTATGCCATTGCCCGGCGCGCCGTCTTAGTGCGCCAGTTTATTGAGGCCTTGACAGAGGGCGGTCCTGGCGGCAATCCCAAGCCCATTGAGCTGCATGCCCATGATCCCAAGCGCTACATAGGCGACATGTTTGCCTGGCTGCATCAGAGCATACCCAGCGAGAAGGAGAACCTGTCGCTGCTGTTTAAGAAGTGTGACAAGCAGGGTAGGCAAGCCTTCTCCCAAATTAAACCTTAAATTTCATTTAAAACTTAATTTCTCCCCCTCAGACATTTCCGATCAGCTGCAGAGTGCCTTGGCCTACATAGCCGATGGCGTTTGTCATCCCTTGAAGGTTCGCGTGGAGACCATTTTGCAGGCTGAGAAAGACACCATTGTTTTGTTTACCATCTCCAATCTGCTGCGTTTCTATCAGCAAATAATGCGTCAGGTTGTGCAAGGCGGCAGCCTGGAGGAGTGCCTGGTGGAGCTGCAGAAAAGCAGCGAACAGATTTACCTGGCAGCCCTGGCTTCCCAAGTGCGTAGCGTCTTGCAACGACCCTCGGGTGGCTCTGGCTTGGCTTTGGAGCCACCGCAACGAGACCTAGTGCCACCGCCCAGCGTTGCTCGTCTTCTAAACATGCTTAAAGAGATCCTATCGGTGGCCACCATGGTGGATGGCCGTCAAGCGGATATTACCAAGATTGTGAGCTGTGTAATTGATCCGCTGCTGCAGTCGGTGCAGGAAAGTGCCGCCCATTTGCCCACCGTTGACATGGGTGTGTATCTCCTGAATTGCCTGCATCACATGCAAAGTTCGCTGGCTGTTTACGAGTACATGGACGATCGTGTAGAGCGCCTGCAGGCTCAGTCGGATGCCCAATTGGACACTCTAACCTCGGAGCAGGCTTCTTCGCTGGTGGCTAACCTCAATTTGGGTCCCATTTATGCCATTTTGCAGAGTAATCAATCTAAAATTGAAACGAACTTGTTGAAAATATTCATGTCCAAGATGGATGCCTTTCTGGAGCTGCCCGATGTTTTGTTGCTGCCCCAAGTGCAGCTCATTATGTCGAGCAGTCATCGGGCCACAGTGCAAAAGCGCTCTTTTAATGTCATTGTGGCGATTTACAAGCAGATTTACGAGAGAGTACACGATCCAGCGAATGGTTTTGAGCAGCCAGAGCAGCTGCTGCACAGGACACCCGAGCAGGTGGCTCACATACTTACTTCGAGTTAGTAAGAGGGTGTTCTTTGTTATTATTCCAACTTGTATTGTTCATTATTGTGAGAAAGAGCGGGGAAAGGACTCCTGTTGAAGCCTAGCCTAATAGGAGCCTTCTATAAGTATTTATTATTAAGTTTTTCCTTTGTAGAAGCCTTTAATAAAAGCAAGCATCTTAATATCGCTTAAAATCCGTACTTCTAGTTATTAAGAGGGTGTTCTTTGTTATTATTCCAACTTGTATTGTTCATTATTGTGAGAAAGAGCGGGGAAAAGACCTCAAGTTGAAGTTTAGGCTCCTCGGAGCTTACCTTAAGTATTTATTATTAAGTTAGCCCTCTGTAAATGCCTTCAATAAATGCAGGAACCTTAATATCTCTACAAATTCCTTACTTCTAGTTAGTAGGCGGGTGTCCTTTGTTAGTAGGCGGGTGTCCTTTGTTAGTAGGCGGGTGTCCTTTGTTATTATTCCCATGTGTATTGATCATTCTTTTGAAAAAGAGCCTGGCAAAGACTCAGGTCGATGTTTAGGCTGCTAGGAGCCTACCTTAGGGAACTATTATTGAGTTATCCTTTTATAAATGACTTAAATAAATGCAACTATCTTAATATCTCTTAAAGTTCCTTATAAATGTAGCAGGCCTAGTAACATTAGCATACTCCGGGCACACTCGAGTTGAGTTACGCTCTCTTGAGAGAGCACGTAGCTCTCTGAGAGAGCATTCAACTTTCTCAGAGAGCGATACTCTCGCCACAAAATGAAACAACTGAAAGAGAACAAACATGTTTAATCCTGATACTTAAAACATTTATTACGCACACAAATTTCACTCATTTTTACTCGCATTTATAAAATTAAAATCGATACATACATCTCTCCTGTTGAGCGCTTTTTTCTTTTGTTTTTTTTTTTAAGCTAATACTTATAGAAATCTTCTCCCTAAGTTATGGTCACGGTGGCCTTTTGGAACAGCTCTAGAGTCAAGGCAGAAAAGAAAGCAGGAAAGGAGTTGCTGGCTGCCAGCTGCTGATCAATGGCCGGCTTCAAGGTCTGCGAATAAGGAGACTCCAGCAAAGCCAAACAGTTGGATTCATTGAGGGTAATGTCCAAATAATCATCGGGACTCTCGGCATACATGCTGGAGATCCTAAAAGGTACAAAAACTTGAATAAAATATAATTAAATCAATAAAAAAAAAACAGCCAACCCACCTATAATTGCTGTTGACGCCTATGCGATCAATCCTGTAGCCCAACAGCATGTAGCAAACATCGCGAAACTCCTTGCTGGCCGCCTTGAAGTAGTCCTTCATCTTGCGCAGCTTTCCATTGGCCGACTCCAAGTCCGCACGCAGCTGATTAAACTCCTTAAAGTTGAGAGTCATGCCTCCAGTGCTGGTGGTCTCATTCAGTCGCTGCCCCTGCTGATCAGCTTCCTCTAGCTTTAAGTTGCGTCGCTTTAGACGCTCTATTTCCGCCTGCAACTTCTCCATCATATTCTTGCTGGCCTCGTAGGCCTCGGCCGAGGGATTTTGACTCAGATGCACCACCTTGTAGTCACGCATGTTAAAGTCACCCAGCAGGCAGCGATTCATTAGCTCCATTTCCATTTCGCTCTTGCGACGCTGCAGCTTCTCGTTCTCCAGTCGCAAAACGTCCAATTCCTTTTTGACGCTGTCATAGCCATCGCCCGAGGGTTCGGCAAGCATTTCCTGCTGACGCAAGGCCTGAATCTCACGCTCCAAGGTGGCACACATATCCTTGTAGCCGGTGACTGTGCGTTCCAAGACCTCAACGCGATAGCGCACTTGCATGTCCTGCGTCATGTCGGCCATGCTGGTGTTGTTCAGCGTCATGTCCTTGTCAAAGTTATCCACCATCTGCTTGTAAAAGTCACGCTCCTTGGAGACGTTTATGAGTTTACGCTGCAGGCGCTCCTTGAAGTTCTTGTGGCGTTTCAAGACAATATTAAGGTCCTCGATGTTCTTCAAGTAAATAGCGCACTTTTGCTCCAAGTCGCGCAGGGAATTCTAAAGAAAAATACATTAGTTTAATCAATCTATAAGTTGTTATAAGGTTTCTACCTGAAAATGCTTGGTATCCAGCTTGGCGGATGACTTCTCGGCCACTTGGGCAATGTCCTCTTGCAGCAGCTGCTCGAGGCGCGAGCGCAGGGCCATGGGACTGACCAAAGTGTTGGGCAGACAATGATCTTGGGCCACCTTAACCCACAACTTGAGCTCTTGCTCCACACCCGCCAGCTTCACCTGCAGGCTGGCCGCCTCGGCCTGCACACCCTCCAGTCGGTCCAGACGCGTCTTGTAGTCATTAACCTGCTCTTCCAGCAGCAATTTATCACCAATTATCCCATTCAAGCGTTGGTTTTGGCTGCGCAAGCGTTCTAGCTCAATTTGCATGTCTGGCACGCTGGCCAAACGCTTCTGTGACACCTTGGTGACCTCCTTCCAGTCGTTGTAGGCATTGATTTGGGACTCCAGATCGCGTATCTGTTCATTGGCCACATTGAGACTCAGAGTTTGCATCTCATACTTGCCGCGCAGCTCTTCGTAGCCAGAAACGCGGCCCTTAATCTCGTCGTAGCGACGGCGTAGGCTATCCAGCTCGGTTTGCGTGGCCTGCAGTTCAATGTCGGCCCGCTGAGCCATGCGGCGATATTCCTCCAGCTCATTGCTAATGCACAGCTGAACATCACGGGCATCCTGCTCTTGCAGCGACTTTTCCCGCTCCAAGCTGGCCACAATATCATCGTATTTGAGCTTCAGTTGGGCAAGCTCAGCGTTGGCACGATTGGTCTCCTCCTTGAGGGTGGCCTCTCGCTTGCGGGCCACTTTCAAGGTTTCCCCCATTTCTGTGTGCAGTTTGCCTGTAATATCGCATTGCTGCTTCAAGGCGGCACTCTTGTTCTCCGCCAGCATCAGGGCCTGGCGGTGCTTGCAATCCTGGCGCTCCAATTGATTCTGCAGCTGCAAAATAATTGACTTTGACTCGATGAGTTCAGCGCGCAGGCCTCGCACTTCAAAGGAGCCCAGGCCATCGGTGGAGGAGTTGTTTAGGGAACCAGAGCTGGCGTTCAGGCTGCGGTCCGGCAGTTCCCGCTCCAAACGACGCTTTTTGGGAGCTATCAAGTGGATTATTATAGTTAAAACAAGTTTTTTAAGAAAAACACAAGCACTTACAAGCCACAAAGTCGTCGGAAAAGGAAGCGGAAAGCCGGTTGAAGAGCAGTTTCTTGGGCGCCGAGTGCGTGATGCTTTCGTTAAAGCGCGCCAACATGTTGTCCATGCTGGTGCGTATTTCGTCCATTTTGCTGCACTTTTAAACTAATTAATTACTTATTTCATTCAAGTTTCTATAGTTTTCATGAAAATTCCTAACAATTTCCAGAGTGACCAAAAGAAGATAACTAGAGCTGGTATCAAGTGCCTATCGATACTATCGCCAAGTCAATGCATGGGCAGCACTGGTTGCTGAGCAACCAGCGTTGCCAGACTTTTCGGTGTTGAGGGTCGCGAGCGAACAGTGCTGCCCATCATGGGATGTTTCTTCTTTATATTTTTGAAATTAACTGATTTTTTAAATTTTAGTGGTAAACTGGATTTTTTAGGAGGAAATTTCTACCTTTTGAGATTATTTAGGGGGAGAGCCAAATTTTCATCTGGTAACACTCACGCTCGCGGCGAGCCGAAAAATAAAAATTGATTTGCATTTGTTCTCGGCTTAAAATGAATTAAATGTTATTGTTTTCGCATAAAAAATAACTCATAATTAGTCACCACAACATCAATCAACTAGTTAAAGGGACTAAATCCGTGGAATTAATCAACTGCCAAAAACTAGAACGTATGTGAAGAAAAGGCGTGTGTACCAATAAGAAAAAAAAAACGGTAAAGAAAAGGATATTCCAACTAGAGAATCTAACCTGCTACAAAATAGGAAAATAAATATATAAAAAAGCCAAAAATTAAAATAAAACGCGTGTGCCGCAAAAAATTGCGAAAATCGCAACAAAAAAGTGTATGTCAAATAGGAAAATGTGGCTCCGCCAGCGATAACGGTACTCCAATGCGCTCTCTCGCCCGCACACAGACACACACCATTACTACTACCACTGCCAATAGCAAATCCTGACCACCACCAGCAGCCGCACCTATAAAAGTGGGCGTAGGTAGAAGAGACAAATTACAATTACAAATTGCCCAATAGTGTGATGTATGCCAATTGTTTAAACAAATTGCAAGCTGGCTTAAACTAATCTAGTAGGAAATTCCAATACACACCTATACGGCCACTCGCACACACACACACAACCACACACACACACACACATATTCATTCCCACGCACGGAGAGCAGGAAAGGAAAGGAAAGAAAAGGAAGAACGAAGCATCGGCGCGTTGGAGAAATGTGCGGGAAGAGAAGATTGAAAATAAACGTGTAGTAGAGAATTTTTGGAGCACTCATACACACACACACACACACGCTTCCCACACTCTTTCTCTCTCTGTCTCTCTGATTATCCCGTTTGCCGCCTACACACTGACACACACGCACTCTCGTATCGCGAAAAGCGTGAGCTTTGTTGTTGCTCCAGCTCTCTTTGCCGCCCCCTCTGCTGGTGGAGGCGCTGCTGTTTTTGTTGTTGTGCTTGCCGCTGAGTAAATGGCAGACCCTCTAAGCGGGCGCCGCTGGTGAGAACATGTCGTAATGGCCAGAGAGGTAAGTGGAAACGTGTTAAAAGCGAAGCCGGCAACTGCGGTTAAACCGTTAATTGCCCTGATCGCAAGCGCAAAATCACGACTTAAATCAGCTGCTCTCTCACCTCATAATCATGTCTCTCTCTTTCACATTGTAAAACCTCCGTTATGAACCTAGCCCAACAGCAAAAACGGTGAATCCTTACACTCGTTTACAACGATTTCAAACGCTACAGTAGAACATCTGAAAGTTGACACTGCATAAAAATAATAAATATTACTGTTGGAGTTAAAAATAGAAACATAAATTAATCAAAATACAAAATCTTAAATTTAGGCAGTATTAGAGTTTCTTGTGACTACCTTTTTTCGAGTGTATCTAGCAAGGCGTAACGCTGCTGCGGATATTCCGCGTCCGCATCCGCCAGAGGAACCTATTAAGCCTGTGTCCCGCATTAGTCTCTTTGTGTGCGTGTCCCCCAAGCTCCCCTTTGTATGGAAGTGTGTGTGTGTGTGTGTTGCGAATCTTGCTGTGACTGTGTGCGTGTTTGTGCATGTTTTATGCAGTTCCTTCGTTTCGTTTTGCTTTGCGGGTGAGTGAATAGCTTTGACCCAAATAACTGAGGTAATACTTACGCCCCACAGATGCGCCACTCCCCCAAACGCAACCACCCCCTCTTTCCACGTGCAGCTGCTGCTGCTGCAACTGTTGTTCTTCCTCCTCCTCCTCCTTTCCCTTCTTCCGCACACACACACACACACCCCCCCTCGAATGGCATTTTTCTCCAAAATTGTTGCTTTGCGATGATGTCCCCAAAAAAGTGGTTGGGAATTCCTGAAGCCTGGGAATCCCTTTGATACTGCTGCAGCTGGGAGATGGCTTTTAGTGTTTGGCAGTTGATCTAGCATTATTAAGCATAAACAAAATGAGATTATCTCTGCTTCTTACTCCAATTAAAAAACTCGGCCAGAAGTTACAGCCACGTTACAGCTCTCTGTTATCATTTAACACTCTCAGCTGGCAATGCTGTTTAGAGAGAGAGAGAGAGAAAGAAAGGAATGAGAGAGAGCGCGTACAACTGCATATAATATTGCATCTCTCTCTTATCCTTTTACTTTTTTTCTTATTCCTCACCCCCCTTTTTTATCAAAGGACCCCCTTTGAATGCCTAATGTTACAGTTTAAATGTTGATTTTTTGTATATCCCCCTCTGTGTTAGCTTACTATTTTCATTTGGTAAATAACAAATAGTAACAGTTAATTGATCGACTTTGATTGCGTGTAAATATTTACAAAATCAAACTCTTTTGGGATCCTTGGGAATACTTGTGGAGCGTGCGCGCGCCTTAGCGTCCTGATTATATCACATTGATGCAAATGTAGGCCAAAGCAGGACCAAGGAGTGTAATCCCTCCAAGGGGGGATAAAACAAACAAGGGAAGTGTAAAGGATGCAAGTTAAATTGGGATAAGTAAATGTTGTAGCATTTTGCGTTAAATAACTAAGAATGGCTTGTCTTAATTAGTAACGGTTGTGTCTTGTCCTCTCCCTTTCCCTCTCCCACAAAGCTTTCGGCTGCACTCTCTCTCTCCACATCCTGTTCTCGCTGGAACTGCATTTCTCTCAAGCAGGATGCTTCGTGCTCATTTCAAGCGCTGTTAGAACGCTGCAAAACGCACCCAGCCCCAAAAGAACAAGAAGCAGCAGCAGTAGCAGCTGCAGCAGCAGCAGCAGCAGTAGTAAAATCCGATGCAGCATCTCTTTGGGGAAACTCGGAAAACTCACAGTTTGCTCTGCCAGGCTGCCAGGCGCGCACACACACAGGGCAGCTAAAAAGAAAAGGCTGCTGCTGGCACTTTTCGCCTTTGTTCAGTGGCAACACCACATTTAACTGGGTGTGGACCCAGCATTTTTTCTACAAATCAACTTTCCGAAAATTTATAATAACTAACACTCTTAAAAATATAAAAAACGAGGCAATGCAGCATTGAATGCAAATGAAAAGGAAAACTCGGCGGTTTCACGGGCAAAAGGGGCGCTGCTGCTGCAGGCGCGTAGTATCCGTATCCGTAAAGTGAAAGTGCGAAGTGCGAAGGTCAACCCGCCCTGACCTGCCCCAAAAAATTCGAATGCGAACTGCGAACTGCAAAGTGTGCGAAGTGAAAAGCGAAATTTTAGACCCATCTGCTGCTTAGCAAAGATTTTTTATAACAATCTTCCAAAGAATACAATTAAAGGGAAAGGAAACCCTATTTTTACAAAGAAGAAAAACACCTGCCGTGTGTGTATGTTGTTTAATTGTATTTGTTTTTTATTGGTGTCAGCAACAAACAATTTTTGTAATAACGAATTTTCCCCAAACGCAAGGCATTTAACCCCCGGACTCTCAAACAATAAGCAATAAGCTTTAAAATTTTGTAAAAACTTTTCACAAAACGGATTTTTAACAAAAAAAAGAGGAAAAACTTGACGCGTTTATATAACGATTTTTTAAAGAGGAGCGTTAGCCACTTTTAAACATGGATTACTCGCCCCCCGACCGCCGCGGGTGAGACGAAGAAAGGACGACCTTGAGCCAAAGCCAGAGCCAGAGAATCGAAAGCCAGCAGAGCAGCAGCAGCAGCAGCAGCAGCAGCTGAAGCAGCAGCGCAGGATCTCGGCCTAAAAGTGGCTGGCAAGGGCGAAGCGAGTGCCATCTGCAGCTCCAGCTCCAGCCCCAGCACCACCACCATGTGGTCCAACGCCCTGTGCACGCTGGGCGTGACGAAGCCGCTCTGCAATTGTCTGAGCATCAGACAAGTGGCAGCCGCAGCTGCGGCGGCGGCCCAGGCCACGCAGGGCGTAGCTGCCTCTGCCGCCACAGCAGCTGCAGCAGGTGTGGGTGGTGGCGTCGGTGGTATGGGTGCTGGGGTGGTTGGTGGTGCCGCGGCCATCACAACGGGTCCCTCCGCGGGCGCGGGCCTGTCCGCAATGGTACGGGTTTGAGACACACACACTGCCACCCACCGATAAGCTATCATATCAAGTTCCATTCAATCACACACATTTCGATAAGATAGCTTTGGCAAATAATACAGTTGGTACACCTCTAAATCGAATTAGCCTTATCGAGAGTTATTTTTACATA
>JAEIIH010035774.1:0-20962 GCA_018904745.1 Drosophila orosa
CGACTTCTGCGATTAAATATAGTCCATCCCAATTACAGCAATTAAACGCTACATTTAATTAAATTAAACGCATAACTTTAATTAAGCTTTAGATTATTTTAGGAGCTTCACTTCTTTATAGTAACTCTTATCTTTCAAGAATACCACTTACCTTTTATTATTACGAGTGGACCATACGAAATGAAAACAGTAATACTTGGTTTACGATGTATTCAAAATGTGATGTAGTACGCCAAGCCAAGATGTTCGGTATTTTGGAACAATTTATAGTTATATGTAATGTTACCTCAAACCCCAAAGAACAGATAAGAATTTGAACAGTTATGAGCCTGGTATTGATATATTTATTCTTAAAAATATCCTTATAAGCTAGGGTATGCAAATGTGGCTTTCAAAAATCGTAGAAATTAGTTTACCAAGAACTTCTTATCATGTAAGAAACGCCTGAAGTGTCTCGAAGGATATTGAGGCATTATTTATAGATTTACTATTTGGTACAGAGAAACTTTTAAAATTGGTACACAGGGGAAAGCCAGGATCTATCATAAGAAGCGATTGGGTTTTCTGATTCGACAATCCAAAGAAAACCTCGCCTTGGACTTCAAAAGGTATTTTCACTTTTACATTGGGCGATCTCTGGATGGTGTTCAAAAGTTCCATATGACAAGTATTGGCGCTTTCGCCAAAGAACACTCCATCCAAGTCATTGTCGGGAATTATTTGAAACTGGGGGATTCCCGCGTTATTCAAAATTTTACAGGTGAACACGCATTTCTTGCGCGGGTCCTTGGGATGTGCATAGATTCTGGTGGCCACATAGCCAACAGGATAGATCCAATTCTCGTTATGAAAGTTGGGATTCACAGATATTATCTCGCCCAGGGAGTGTAGCAATATACTGTTTAGGTTCATGGGAAACGCAGACTTCTTTTTCCGTACGATAGCCACAGTTTTGGTTTTATCCTCACTGGGTTTCTTTTGCCCAACCACCGGTTTGTTTTTCTTCGTTCCTCCAGTACTCTCAGTAGTCTCTATTTTTCCGTTGGTAACACCCGGGCGTGAACTGTTTGGTTTTTCCAGGCCCTCGTGAAACATCAGCCGTTCAATCAAGTAAAGCCTCTGGCTTCTGGACCGAGATAACTCGGCCTGCAGGTGACAAATCTCATCGGTGAGGGAAGCGTTCTCCTATAAAGGTAAAATAACAAAAGATTACTAAAATAGCTTGACCAAGAAACTGCAATGATTACGTACATATGTACATATGTACGAGTTGTGCCATCAAATATGCTAATATTTTCGTGGCTTGTTGTCACTTACCAGCAGATAACTCTTAATGGAGCGCTTAAGGCTGTCGTACCGCCGCTTATACTTGAAATTCATGGTTTTTTAATTTATAAATATAGCAAAAACCACCGCAGATGCGAAGAGTGTTGTTGTTGCAGCTGGTTTGTTTTGGTTATCGGACTACAGGGTTGCTATCGATAAATAGTTTTTGGTATTAATTATTTGTGGTATTTTATATATTTACAAAAGCAAACATCACAATCTAATCTTGATTGATTAGTTAAAATTAAATTTAAAAAAATGTCACTTCAAATATTGGCACTTGCTAAATGGTGATGAATGGTGATCTCTTTAATGCAAAAATAAGTGCTAACCGTTAGGGAGTTCAAAAGTTCCCACTTGCCTAATCCCAATCTAATGAAAACTCACATAATAACAACCTTGCAAAGGACACAGCTATGCTGAAAAAGGGTAAATTCTGGCGCTCAGAAGCCAGGATATTCGAGAAACTAAGGTAAATACAAGCTAAAAAATCTAAAACATATAGGCTCAAAGTCGTTTTTAGCTGGTAAGAAAACTAACAATAGGCTGGCTATATTGCGTAGAAGAACCTGTCTGCAAGATAGGTTACCACACTTACATACCAACTAGCCCTAACAGTCTTTTGCCTCTGTGTGTGTGTGTAAAAGAAGCCGTTCTTAAATGGAACCTAAATCTAATCTCTCATGTTATTTCCAATCTAATCTAATTAAATGCATTTCCAGTTGGGGAATTTTGAAAATATAAACAATAATATAGGCCCGAAAAAAAACCCATCGATCACCATGGTAACAAGCGAGTGTATATATGTTTGTTTCCACGTCTCTCCCCCTTTCATTACTTTCGCCCAATGTTACTGTGAGCCCACAAACATATGTACGTATGTATTTAGGTAAATATAATGTGTGATAGTGTGTACGGAAGAGCGTGCGAAATGCCACTGAGAAAAATCTACGTCGGAGAGAAGCTTTATGAATCACATCGTTTGTTCGGCATTATAAAGCCGTTAGTATGTTTTTGCACTCCGCTGACACTTGTTGGATTCTGTGTGCTGCTCCTTGAAAAATAAACAACAACAGCCTAAAACATGGACGAGGAACAAATGTGGAAGGGGTTTTTCTTTAAACTCCAAGAACTTAAAATGAATCCGCCCACGGAGCACGAAACACAGTAAGAGTGCAGCACCCCCACACACCTATTCAAAATTATTTAAGATTCGCATCTGGTCGTGGACATGTGTGTTTGTTTATCTCTGTGAATAATATGAACATTTATGGAGCACGAGCACAGTGTGTCATAAGATAAATTAAATCTTTGAAAGTCGGATAATCATCTGTGTGCGTGAAGCGACGAAAGTGATGTAAGGGGGGCATCCGTATCCAAGCCCAAGCCCCAGATCGATTTTATATACTACACAAAACTGGCAACATGAGTCAGGTTACGGGGAATTTTGTAACCCGGCATTGGCCTGAAGTTATCCACAAATGAATGTACTTTTTCCGGCAAACATTATCAAATATTGATTCTAATATTCAACACAATAATGACTAATTACTTGACTAATTAGACCCCAACAAAGAAAGCACTTGCAGTTGAAATATGCAAATATCATAAGGTGTTATTTACTTTTACTAATTGCATTTTTCTCTTTTAGACTGCAGGATGTCGACGATGGATTCTTTGAAAAGTTCGGTGCTCTCTTACGACAGAAATCCCAGATTGATGAGGGTGTTCTTAAGAGTTCTTTGGATCCTTTAGGCGAAAATGGCAACGAGGAAGCCGACGAAAGCCCTGATGGCACTCTCCAACTTGGCCAGGATCCGGAGTGCTCCAGCATCGACACTTTCACAACCGAAAGTGAACCGGCTTCCGTTTCGGATAATGATATTAGTGCCAGCGTTTTGGATTCAGCTCCTGTAATGAATGTAGGTATACTTTGGGAATATATATTATTCATTTAGGTTGGAATTAACAATGTAGGTTAAGGGATACTTTAATATCAAAAGAAACCCTCTTATACCTATAGACTTTTAAGTTTTAAAAGAGGAAAATTGCTTAAATTTCACTGATAAAGGTTAAAAACCACGGAATTATGGGAATATTAAACGAATTTAGATGCATATTTAAGTTTTTAAAGAGAAAAATTGATTGATGTCAGAATGGACATAGTTCACTGATAAAGGTTAAAAACCAGCGAATTATAGGAATATTGAACCAATTTAGATGCAAATTTAAGTTTTTAAAGAGGAAAATATCTTAATAAATTTTTAAAACCACCGAATTATGGGAATATTGAAAGGATTTTGGATACTTGACATCATTTTGCTTGTTATTAATTGTATTCCGTCCGTAGGCATCAAAGAAACACCTGAAACTAATGGTTATTTCACGGTTTAGTTACCATAGTTACTTGGACCTCCATGGATAGTTACATATAATGGATATGGTAGCCCCTTAAGCCTGGTCACATTGTAGGCCATAGCGAGACCTCCCCCATGCTTAGGAAATCCCGCGATAGGTCAGTTCTCTAGCTTGCAGCGGAGCATAAAGATCCAAGCGATTCCAATGCCCGTGGTCGTGCAATGTTTTATCTTATACCAACATTTTGCTGTTCGCATGTTTGCCGTCTGGGAAGGTGTATCTGCTTATAATTGAGCCGTTGAGCAAATTAAGTGGTGTCCATAGAAACGGTCGAGCAATAAACAAATGAACTCGCCAGCAGCCTAGCCAGCAGAAGCAATAACTATAGGCTATTCCCGCGGACCGTGTAAACAGAGTCAATAATGTATACTGACAGCATAAACAAGCACTGGCGGAAAAGGCAAACATTCGGGTGGGGAGCTGGCCAATTGAATGGGGAGAAAAGCTTAATGTACTTTAGAAAATGTATTTTTCATTACCACCTTGAGCTTTTTCCTTTCGGGCATCCAAAAATAAAACATTTTCTCTTAAGATCGCCTTATTATTGCTCACAGACACTGCCCAACCGCCGTGTACATATGCACGAATACACTCGACTATTTAAATCGAATTGAGAGCAGCATACACTTTTTATCTCATGGTCAACGTCAAGATATTTCGGATATCGCCAAGATTTTCGAGACCGGACGCTGACCGTAAAGTACTTAGATACAGACTCTTTGCTCAAGCGGTTGGGAGTGGACGACGGAGTGCCTCCTTCTAGATCGATACAGTGTCCGTGACTATACGTTCTCTTCGCGTTCTCAGATATGTGCGTCGTCCATGTCCATTCCGGATTGTTTTGTGCCAAAAGTTTCCCCAGCCATTATTAAGAACACACGCACAAAATTAGTGGACTGATCAGTTAGTTAGTTGCAACCGTTGAACATGAGCTACCTGTCGTTGCCACGTGTTCTGAGCAAGTTCGGTTCCCAAAACCCGTCTAACCATAGTTCGAAAACCAATAGCCTCAATCGATCCCGCTCCCGGACCGGATGCGAGGAGAACTGCCGACTGCCGATAAAGGCATCCTCGATGCAGTCACTGAAAGAGCCAATACAGCGACGAATATTGAACCGAAATGGCAGCATCTCCAGTCGTCATTTTCGGGGTGTCCACAAGCATTTACTCGACTCCCATGCCAAGGAGGTTTGCCATTCGATGACCGTAAGTAGAAGTCACCTGGTGTGGCGTGCCAGGTGTGTTCTGTTCCGACACAGGCGCTCTGAAAGTTTTTTGAATAATATTATATGTTTATTCCCAGTGCCTAGGTAAACAAAGCGAAGCGATTGTATAAGTTCATTGATATGAGATTGTTGTTGAGTCATTTGAGTTAATATTTCTGAATTTATATATACACACACTTTGATTTTTTGGCAAATACAGAACGTCTTGTGTTTGAGGATTGTCCGCAATTGAAACTGAAGAAAACATAATTTATGGACTAGTTCTGTGCGTTAACTTGTGTGCTTTTCCTTTTAAAAAGTTCATTAATTAATGGGAAGATTGATTTGCGATTTTTGCTGAGTCAATATTTATGTTTTCTAGAATTCCTGAACAATAATGCTTCAGAGGGGAGAGTCCAGCATGACATCAGCTGTGTCTGGTTTTCCGCATTTTCCTGATGACGTACTTCAGTTTTTGCAAACATTTCCGATTACTGGAATTTGCTGATATTTGCTCAAGCTTTGACCTTTAGGAAATTAATTGAATTCTATTTTTAATCGATTCAAATTAAAATACCCCGCTATATGTGCCTTTCATTACAGAAACTTATTTGTCTTGAAGGGATTAGAGAGCATTCTATGCAACTTAATCTTATATCTTCTCCTTAAATCCTTTTATAGGTTTCAGATTTGTATGAGGAGATATTATTTGAAATCTACAACAACATTGGCTGTGAAAACAACGATGAGTGCACCGGCAGTCTGCTTGAGTTTGTCCAGGATGCATTCAAAATTCCCAATGCCACGCATTTGGAAATTTCCGAGGCGGCCAGGCTGAAGGAACCGCCCAATGTTCGACTAAATGTCGAGATAATCAAGGCCGAGAATCTGTTGTCCAAGGACTCGAATGGCCTGTCTGATCCGTTCGTGACACTTTACCTGGAATCGAATGGCTCCCATCGTTATAACTCATCGGTTAAGCCTGCCACATTGAATCCTATCTGGGAGGAGCACTTTTCACTGTAAGTTTGGGTTTTAAATAGATGTTCAAGAGGTGTAAATAATATATCAAATCGGAAATTCTATCTTTACAGGCCTAT
Organism: Drosophila orosa; assembly: GCA_018904745.1. NCBI lineage: Eukaryota > Metazoa > Arthropoda > Insecta > Diptera > Drosophilidae > Drosophila > Drosophila orosa. Next base: position 6,050 of record JAEIIH010035774.1, read on the forward strand.
TGCCGAAAATGCTCGGAATGAAGTCCTTATTGTTGAAGTCTGGTAAGTTTGTATTTGATTTGAAGAAGATTCCTTAAAAGTGCACCTTTACAAGTCAAGATATAGCTTTCTAAAATCACTTAACAAGGAATAGAAGGTTTAGGGTGTGAACCAAACTAAGAAGAAGGTATGGCATCTGAAAAATTACTACTTTTTGTATAATTTCAAAAGTTCTGTAGCCTTGATTTGTAAAATATAGTAAGAAACATAGTTTTGTAGCTCAAACTAGCAAGTACATTTAATTTATTATAAAATTAACTTTATAAATAAATATAATTATTATAATTTCCTCTCTTTCAGGGACTTTGATGCCGCCGAAACTGTCAAGGAAAAGGTGAACAAAATACTGGATGTCAAGGGCGTCAAGGGACTGAGCAAGTTGATGAAGGAAATAGCCGTGACAGCTTCCTCGGGAAAGCATGATAACGAATTAATAGGCAGGGCTGCAATCACGCTTAAGGTATGGTATTTTAATATTGTTTACGCACAAAATTTCATTAAAATATACAATTTGTAGAGCATACCTGTCTCGGGCTTAACCGTGTGGTATAATTTGGAAAAAGGCAGTAAGGGTCGAAGTCGTGGATCGCTTCTCGTGAACCTGGCATTGAGTGCGGAGAAGAACAAGAGCGTGGCCGTGCAGGAGCACAAGAACCTGCTGAAACTACTGCTGATGTACGAGCTGGAAACGTCGCAGGTGGCCAACTATTGGTGGAGCGGCAAGTTCAGTCCAAACGCCGAGCTCATTCGCTCCCAGCATGCTGCTCAGAGTGGACTGACGCCGTTCGACTGCGCCCTTAGTCAGTGGCATGCCTACAGCACCATCCATGAAACGCACAAGCTTAACTTTACGCTCTTCAATTCGATTCTGGATGTGCTGGTGCCGGTGATCAATGGCCTGCAGAACGATTCCGAGGATGTGAAAACATTCTGGGATGGAGTAAGGCGCCTCCTGCCCTCCTGCTTTGCCGTGCTACGGAAATTAAGGTCCCGAAATACGAGTGAGAAGAACATAATAAGGGCACTCAACGAAGTCCTCGATATTCTGAAGAAAATCAAGGAGTTCGAGGTGCCGGAGAGTATAGACATATTCCCCAAATCGGTGTACGGCTGGCTGAACGACACCGAGGAAAATTGCAATATAGACACTGCCATTGTGGACGCCATAAACACGGGGACCAAGGAGTGGCTGGAGCATATAGTGGAGGGCAGCAGGCAGTCGAAGAACCATGAAACGGATGATGAGAAGCTGCAGTACATTATAAAACTCATACAAATGGTGCGGTCTGATCTTCAGCGTGGAATGGAGTACTACGACAAACTATTTTACCAGTAAGCTACACCCTAAGCATGTATAGTAATTTTATTAATTCATTTCCATTTTTTCAGCAAAATTCAACTCAACTATTCCGCAATACTCTACATATTTTATGACTCAAAACTGGCCGAGATTTGTAAATCAATTATCATAGAAGTGTGCAATAACATTAAGAGATTGGATGTGCCGGACGATCAGTTCGAGTATCTGCCCAACATTGAGAATGTGAATATGGGAACGACGCTGTTCGAAGTCTACTTAATACTCAAGCGATACGTCCAACTGGGTAGAATATAAACAAAACTCTTCCCCCTCTGGGTACCTATATTGATTTGTTTATCTTTTAGGTGAATCGATGTGCTCGGAGACCTTGGACTTGGCCAACTTCTACCCCTGGTTCGAGAGGGGAGTTACTCACTGGCTAGATATTTCCATTATTAAGGCTTTAAATCGTATTCAAAAGGCTATTGACTTGGATCAGCTGAAGGCTGTCGATGAGACCGTGAAATACAGCTCCTCGGCTGTGGATACCCTTTCCATATTCTACCAAATTAAGATATTTTGGCAACAGCTCGACTGGCCAGAAGTCGAGGGATCCTACATATTTGTAGCCAAGATTGTCAATGTAATTGAAACAGGATTCGGGGATAATGTGCCTTTTGACTTTATAAATATTTTATTTTCAGGATCTGTGTAGATGTTGCATATTTTATGCTCAGCAAATGTCACGACGGGTTGAAAATATTCATTTGGGCGACAACAACAAGAATTTCGGTAGGTAAACCTTCAGATTTCCTTAAATATTAACTTAATAAAAGTGTTTGCTTTATTTTTTCCATAGTTTTGTCGGAAGAATGGTGCATAGCCATTAATAATATGGACTACATACGCCAGAGCTTACCATCTTTTATAAAGGTAGGTCTTACTTTCGGTCTTACTTACTAAAATATAAAAAAATGCCCTATTTTTCCACCAGGAACTCAACATTGATGATATCATCAAGAGATTGGGAGAGTATCGCACAAATTTGGAGGCTGAACGATGCGCCACGACCATCAAAACTGTCATTGAAAACGCTCTGGATACCGAACGCAATCAAATCGTCGAGCTCATTGAGATTGTGGCCCGCAAAATGGCACCACCGATCAAACGTTACCTGGCCGAGGGTGCGGAAGTCCTGGCCAAGGACTCCAACTCCATGGAACAGCTGATGATGTACTTGGAGGGTTCATTAACCACGCTATACGATTCCCTCAACGAAGTCAACTTTGGCAGGATACTGGACGCCATTTGGTCAGAGTTATCCATAATAATGTATGACCTTATACAATCCAATCTCGATGTAGGTCTAGTTATCTAATTTATTACAAGTAGCAGCTAAAATTATTCCTATTTTATTTTAGAAACGACGACCGCCAGCATTCTTTCAGAATTTAAACAACACCCTGCAGACCATGATTGATTTCTTCAAAATGGGCAACATTGCGACCTCGGACGTGAAGATTCTGTCCAGCATTCAGAGTAGACTGGAGCTTTATTCCATGGAAACAGCAGATCTTATTCATCAGTATTATATGGAGCGATTGGAGAGCCAAAAGAGCCAGGACTCGTCTCCCTTTGGCCAGCTCACCGTGATGGCTCAGTTAATTGACTCCGGAATATTGGTAAGTGTAAATATATTTATTTATCACACAGAAAGTTGTTTAAATTCTCTATTTTTCATAGTTAACTATTTTAAATGCACGCAACCTGCTCTCCATGGACTCGAATGGTCTGGTGGATTCATTTGTCAAGGCCAGTTTCATGCCCACAAGTCGCTTCAACGATTTATCGACTGTGAAAACGAACGTTCACAACAAGAATTGTTTTCCCCTCTACGACCAGGAGTTTCGTATGTAAGTTATTACTTTTTATTTAAACAAATCAAAGATTACATGTTCGTTCTCCCACAGAAACTTGAGTGAGCATCAGCGTAATGCCAAGAACAGCCTGATAGTATTTAGTATCAAGGATAAAGATCTATTCGGAATGTCCAGTCAATATATAGCCGAGTGCTATATTTCATTCGCCGATCTCGATGAACTGCAAGGAGAGCAAATAATGATGAATTTATCCCGGCCAGAGTACACAGGTAATTAGTTTTAGTTTCTAACATCCTGCAAACTTAATAAAATAATTTAATTTGTAGATTCAGATTCCCTGCGAGCCCTGGAATACAGACTAGGTGATAAACAGGCCAAGGAATTCCTGAAAAAACTAAAGAACAGATCCTTTTCTTAAGCAATAATCAACAAAAAATCTATTGTTGTAAACAAAAAGCAATAAAAATATATATTTTTATATTTTTTAAAGCGATTAATCTTAAATGCTTCGAGTTGTTTGCTTATATCAAGTGGGAAATGTTGAAAAATTCATGTATACTTCAATTGTTTGTTCATGTACTTTTTATTGGAACAGAAACCAACATGGCATTTTTAGGTATAAATACATAACACTCACTTTTTACGATTAAAATAGTATCTCTTTGAATTTTGTAATAAATAATATTCAAAATTGATTGGTTCATTAAATTAAATTATTATAGGGTTTGATTTGTAAGCACAAGTGATTAACACATTATGATCTAATGGCAGAAACTTCTATGGCTTTAGTTCTGGCCGTTGATGTGCGCTTTATTGGCGGCGACGGGTGTTGCGTTGCTTATCGAAGCGCATTTCCATTTCCTCGAGAACCTTGGGTGTATAGCGTACGACCAGCTTTACGGATCCTATGGCTTGCTTCAAGAGTTCCACAGCCTTTTCGTGATTTTCGCCTTCAACAGACTGTAATTTGAATTATTAATATAATTATTGAGTATGATATAGACTGTAGATATTCAGACTTACCACTCCGTTGACTGACAACAGTTGATCGCCTCTCTTGAGACCTCCATGCCTGTCTGCAACTCCTCCAGGAATTATACGGGATATATAGATGGGTGAATTTTGTTCCTTGCCACCCATTACGTTGAAGCCCAAGCCTGGAAGAAGAACATAACAAAAATGAATTTAAAGTAGTATTTTGGGGCGTGTCCAAAGGAATAAACAAGCTCAATTACTAAATTTTAGTTTCCCTACAATCAGGGAAACTAAAAGCTCAATCTCCCAAGATTCCTAGATGCTAACGCCTTACCCTCCTCCGTTTTGGGCAGCTCCACCACTCGGGGATGTGCGTGACCCTCGCTGGCTGCAAAGGCGGCCACTGTGGCCTTGGCTGTGGCAGACGCCCGCACGTCATGGGATCCCTGGATGTCGACCGTCTCGTAGACATGTTCGTACACCTCTCGAACGGACGTCATGAAGTCGGAGTTGAGCACCTTCTGCAGGGCAGCCAGTTTCGTTGTGGGGAAGTCGCCACTGGCCTGCAGTTTTTCCAAGAGCTCTATCGATCTTTTGACATCTAAAAGTGGGTTGTGCGTTTAATTAACGTAAGCTCACTGCTCCTGGTTAACCTTCTTATGAATCCTTACCCCGGGACAAAGTCAGTGGTTCCGCATTATCGGCCATTTTGTAGAATCTTAAGAATATTCAGCTAAAAATTAACCTGATTATTATTCGAGAATACTGAGCTGAAAATAAATAGTGTGACCAGGTGCTGCAAATACAACATTTGTAAAGTAATTGCTCAAAAAATACCACTTCTGTCAAAGTATTCGACAAATATTATTTGTCAAGAATCAGTCAAGTCAAAAAGTATTTCTGGAACAGTAAAGCAATGGTGCTTAAATAAAATTTGCAGAAAAAATTAAACAATTCCAGACAAATCTATTAAAATGAGTTTGCCGGTAGCACTTTTGCAGCGCTTGAAGAAGAGGGGACTTGTAACGAAACAATCAGGTTTGTGTGATATACATTTGTTCATAAAATGGTGCCTGAAAACTCTTGGATATTATTCCTTACTCACAGGCACCACACCAATATCAGAGGCTATAGAAGAAATCATTGCCGAAAACTACGACGACGATGAGAAGGGCGCTCCGTACACATCATACAAGGAGGAGCCGGAGCCCAAGCGCAAGAGCGTCGAGGAGCAGTTCTGGTCGCACCGCATCAAGGAGCGAATCGGCGTGAACGAGTCGCACCACGGCTACAAGCTGTGCCCCAACAAGTACAACATCTGGCACAAGTGTTCGCTGTACTGCGTCAACAAGTTCACCAGCACCCCGCACTCGTCGCAGCCCAGCCAGGAGTATCTCAAGCGCTACAAGAGATTGCTGAGAAAGTATCCCCTGGAGGCTGGCTGGAAGGATATGTACGATAAGGGCTGCAAGGCGCATTACTTCTACAACTCCACAACGCAAAAGGTCTCGTGGCTGCCACCATCCCATCCAAAGGCCCGCGTCACCCACAGTGCAGCTGTCTTTCGCCGGCAACTGGCCAACTCCAACGACGAGTTCAACTTTGACTCCAACAATTTGCCCATCTTGCCAAAGTCTACAGGCGGTGGAGGCGGCGCCAATGAACTCAACGAACCCGAGAATGCTTATACATCGTCTTATGCTCCTGCCAAGAAGCAAAAATCCAGAGACTTGGATCGAAAAATGCATCGACGACGACGCAATGAAAATTAGTATAGTTATTCACAAACCACGAGAATACACTTTTCTTCTTCAAAACCTTCCTCTCATACTGTGCTCCTTGGGAAGCGACCGGAGCAGGGGCGCTTCCAAAGGGGCATCCGGAGGAGGGGCGCTTCCAAAGAAGCACAATATGAGAGGAAGGTGCTGAAGAAGCACCTCTTCGCATTTTCCGCTTTTAGAAACTTAAAACAATTTGTATGAAAACGTTCTCTACAATTGATGTTAACTGTTCAACACACTACAACACCGAACAATAAACTTTCTCTAAAATATTCAAAAGAATTTTTCTAAGCAGAATGATGGCAGTAAGAAGCGTTCAGGATGCCATTCCAGATCACCAGTACGGCTTTCGGAATCACCATGGAAACCAAGAACAAGTTCATTGAGTAAGGCAGCTTATTCTAGATGCCTTCGAAAACGGTCAGTACAGCTCTGCTATCTTCCTTGACGTGAAAGAAGCCTTCGATCGAGTGTGGCACGATGGGTTGCTTTTTAAGCTAAATACACTCCTACCAGCTGCGCAATATCTTCTCCTGAAATCTTATCTGCTGGAGCGAAAATTCATGGTCAAAGTGAGAGGATAAGGGTCATCCATTAGAAGCAGTCGAGCTGGCGTACCGCATGGTAGTGTTTTGGGTCCAGTGCTGTACACCCTTTACACCTCTGACCTGCCAAATCCCAGAGAACCCGGTACCCTCCTGGCAACGTATGCTGATGACACTGCCTTCATCGCAAACTCAGCGTGTCGAATCGAAGCGTTATGAAAATAGCTTTCTTTGTTGTCCTCCCAGGTTTATTCCAAGTCACATCCCCTTTTTAGGTTTAAAAATGTACACTCTTGCTTTATTGAATTGCTAGCTTAAGACAATGAATGGTGGAGGAGCCGCCGCGAAACAATGAAATCAAAGGGAACAGATGCGGATTGGCTAAGGAATGCAATCCGGTAAAAGTAGGTGTCGTCAGAGGTCAGTTTTAATTTAGGGGCGGCAGTTAAAGCCCTCAACATGAGGATGTTCTGGGGGGAATGCACTTTCACCAAACGTTGTGCCATGTGTAAAGGTGTTTTAACCATGTTTTTTTATATTTTTAGGTGAAAGATTAATACAAATATTTGTGTTTATTTCAAGGTTCGCTTTCCCTTAACAACAACCGGGCGGTTTCGTATGTAACCCTTGCGACGTTTCGAGTTCTGCAAGAAAGAAAATTAATGTCTGCATAAAATGCAAGCTATTTCTTGCTTCACCTTTCTGGAGATCAAGTTGGCTGGTGGAATCGTCCTCTCCTTGGCTTTGAGAGACGGTCTGTTGAACTCGTGCGGCTTCTTAACCCTGTAGATGCGCACCAGCCAGTGCTCTGTGGTATAGGCTTCCTCCAGATAGGTTAGATCAAAGTCCTTGTTGCCAATCACAGCGTTGCGAGTGCGATCATAGCCCGATGGTCCTCTGAAAGCAGGGTTTTAGTTAACAATTTCAGTTTTTAAACCACTTGGCAACTCACCTGTAGTCCAATTTCAGTTCCCCAAATCTGTAGTAGCTTAATTTGTACATAAGGCAATTCAGTAAAGCTGGAGCACCCTCGGCATCCACACGGAATTCACCGCGGTCGGTGAAGTAATCGCTCTCCTTGATATCCTTGGGATGCTCGCCCTCGGCAATGCGCACCATCCACAGGAACTTGTTGATGTCATCGCCCGAGTAGCCGATGACACCGCCAAAGATAACCAGCACATAGTCCACGTCCAGGGATGTCATGATTTCGTACGATTTCTCCTCGGTCGAAGACATGGCCTTGCCCACCAGGGCTATGTGACTATTATTCCACGTGTTATTGTCCACTAACGTTGTTCTGTTCGCCATGCCTGCTATCTGATAGCCGTAATCCCACCAGGACATGACGCGGGCATCGTCAGCGGTGTTCTGTGACAGCCAGTAGTAGGCCTCCCTGAAATCGTCCAATATGTTGCGGGAACTGCAGGTGGTAGAGTGTGAAATCATGAGTTTTAGTAACTAAATCAAGTTCTAAAAAGAAATAAAGCGTACCCATCTTGGCTGTTGTGGAAGGCTAGCACAATGGAGGGACTGGAGTAGGCATTGCTGGTCACCCACGTGCAGTGGACAGCGAACATCATCAGCAGCATGAGAACGGCCAGGATAACAATGCTCTTCAGGTTCGAGCTGATGCCAGTGTCCTGCTGGGCATCGTGCTTGGTGCGGTGCTTCAGTTTTCCGGCCTGCAAGTCCAAAGTTTGAGTAAGCTGATATACCAAAACCTGAACCCTATTTTACTCACCTTGTCGTACAGAGTTTTCTTTTCGATGGAATCTTCCGACTCCTCCACTTCGGTGGCCGTGTGGATGGCCGTGCCAATTCGTTTTGACGAGTCCTCTTGAAGGAAAACCTCCAACAGGCCCGAGAAAGCCACGCCAGCCAACATACACACAACGGGCGTTAGGGTCAGCATCAAACGCACCATCACGCCGGCAAAGTACACCGCACTGATGGCGTACAGCACCACGAACACGCGCTCGTCGTTGATGTGCTTGATGCAGTACCAGACACCGACTGGGAAGGCGCACACGAGGATGTGGAGATCGAAGAAGAACGAGAACCAGGTTGTGGGCTGATGCTCCGACACGGAGGCAATGATCGGGATGTGGATCTTGGCGTAGCCAGTGTCCCACAGCGAGTAGAAGCGCCCGCTCCACGGGGCCACGACGCCCAGCATCGTGAGGACCACGACGGCCACAAAGACACCCACGCCCACCAGCAGGCCACCGACGATGAACAGCTTACGGAACTCGTGACGCGACAGCACAGACTGCAAGTGACGCAAGGTGGCCACGGCCATCAGGAGAACAAACACGCCCAGGGCAGCCATGTGCTCGCTGGTGCGTATCGGCTGGAATCCCACGAAGGGGATCTGCATGGAGAACAGCAGTCCCAGGATGTAGAAGGTACTGTAGCTGGTCAGCAGGCGCGGCGAGTATCGGCCCATGATGAGCAGCACGAAGACATGCAGCGGGATCAGGTTGATGATGAACACGTAGCCACCCCAGGCGGAGACCATGTAGAAGTACGAGAGAGCAGCTCCGGCTGACCAGAACACCGAGCCCGTCTTCACGGAGCGCACCCACAGGAAGTAGGTGAACTGCAGGGCGAATATGGCAATGCCCTCGTTGTCGTACGATCCGGCCACCGAGCGACTGATGTAGCCGGGCACAATGGCGATGAAGCTGGCGGCGAATAGACCGGCGCCCGAGGACCACAGCTCCTTAGTCAGCAGATACGTAGAAATGGAGGTGAGGCCGCTGAACACCGGGGCGAGGAACACGCAGATGTCGCGGATGTGCACCGGTATGTTGAGTACGTGTAGCAGCCAGTGGATGCCGCCCGAGGTAATCATCAGGCCGGGGTACACGGTGCCACCGACGATGCGGCCCAGCGGGTACCAGGCGCGCTCGTCGAACCAGTTGAGAAACTTGTACCAGCCATGCTCCACCATGTAGGCGGTGGCCCGGTAGTTGAACCACGGATCAAACTCATGGATAATCGACTCGAAGCGGATTACGGCGAACAGGCGAGACGAAAAGCCGGCCAGCCAGGCAATTAGCAGGATCGCAAATGTTATGAGGCTGCTGTAGCCAGCCACCTTGCTGTTTAGCATCTTTGGCGTCCGATTCATGTCCCTATTCCAGCCAGGTAAGTGTGAAAATTAAAACCGATCTGAAACACAACGACACATTCTCTTCTTAGACACGTAGTCTAAAAAAAATTGCCGGCGATGTTAACGATAGTTGCAATCGATGAAACATCGAATCGATTTTCAATTTTTTGTTTTTAATTGCTGCAAAATTTTAATTTAATCAATAGTAACCATTTTAATTGTTTATTGAAATATGGGTTTCTTAATTGTTATATATTTTTTGTACAAATTTATTTACTAATTCCATTTTGTTTAGTTTCAATTCCATTCGAATTGGTTTAGCTCATCTCTAGTTTGGAATGGAACAACAATCAACTAGTTCAGTGAACTGGTTCCAATCTTTAAAACTGGCCGAATTAAACAATAAATATTAAAAATCAACATGAATAATGGAAATATTAAGCGGGCTGCAAAGAAGCTGAGCGTTTCCAAGAAGGCTGCCGTCACTGTGGACTCACCCTTGGCAAAATATCCTTTACAAAACTTCAATTCAATCTAGTCTTTATCTACTTTTCCAGCCGGCGTTTACCATTTCTTTTAACAAACACATTTTGTGTTGACAATTGATAATTAAGATAATATAATAAATGTAGGCTAATAATCTTGCTTACAACTTGAAGTGGGTTTAAATATCAAACAAACCCCCTAGAAATAACGTGGTGTTCACTCTTATGTTTGTTTACCTTTTAAGACCATAAGAACTTCCTATTAAATCTTAATATCTAGCTGGTTTCCTTAACTAAATCTATACGTATGACTCCTCAGGGACCTTGACCTGTATCATTTGCAGAATTCCCATCAAGCCCAGCGTTTGGAAGGTGCACATCAACTCAAAGCAGCACAAACTAAATGTGGACCAGGCCAAACAGAACAAAATTGAAAAATCTGTGGCCACCCCTGTCAAGGAATCATCTGCCCCATCTTTCAAGGCTCCGCATCCTGTCGCCAAGTCTAGCACGCACCCAGACCCTGCTCCGGCAGGGAACCAAGAAAAGAATCCTCAGCTTACACCAGAGAAGGCGCCTCCACAGTCAAATCCAAGTAGTAATAAGCCTTTACCCAACGAAGCTGTTGTTGAAAAATTGCCAGAAAAGTTTTTCGACGAGGACAAGACCAGTAAAACGGAAGCAGCTCGGCTCCAGGACGAGGAGTGGCAGCGCTTCCAGCAGGAGATCAAGAAGGCAGCCACAGAATCCAGTGTTATTGTGGCTGACGAGCAGGAAGATATCAATATCAAGAGACATATCAAGGAAATAGACGAGCAAATTGATAACTGGAAGAGGGTCATCAAAATAAATGATCAGAAAACGTTGCTGTTAAATAAGAAGCGAAAGGTTAACGTCAAAGTAGAAATAGATCCCGAATTGAGTTCCAGCGAGGATGAATGTAGTGTGGACGATTTGTACGACTGGAGAACTAAGAACTTGCATTAATAAAATGTATACTATTAAATGTTATTGTTAAAAACCAAGAAAACATGAATTAATTTAATTAGATGTATATTTTTGTAATATTTTAAATGAGAGGATAAAACGGGGGATATCTAACTATTAAAAAATAGATTAATAAACAATTAATTATAAACAAACATAAATATTTATTTAAAAACAAGTGACCTTAAAGTTTTTACAATTTTAAACACATTTCCTATAATAATTATATTCTGAAAACTTCTTAAATTTTTCTTAAATCCAAAAAAGGGAATATTTTCTTAAGATTCAACAATAACAGCTGAGACACCTGAGCTGGAGTGGGCTGATAGTTGACCATTTGCATATGTGGCCACACTTGTGGACTCTTCCCTCGTTTTGTATCAACGCCAAGCGATTCGTACGCTACATTACATGATCAAATTTAGTACATATTTTATGTTACATTAATTAGTTACACACTTTTATTTATTCTAGACAGTATTTACAGAAATTTTTATTACTTATTTAAGCTGTTCTACTTTTTCTTCTCGTTTCAAATCTCTACATAACTTGTATATAGAAAAATGTATTGATTTCGTTAATTTATGCATGAAGATCGCCCCATAAAAAAAAATACAAAGCGAACCCATTGTTACAATGATATCTGATTCGTGTGAAAAATGAATTTAAAATATATATTATTATTGTGCACGCTGACGATGAATTATTCCAGTCTCGTGTGCTTGGAAAATTCAAAGGCCTTCAATGAATCTGCACTCGTGAACACCATCCATACGGGCCACAGCAAGAGAACCAGCAAATTTCTATTTGATACCATTTTCCGCATCAGTTCGGGGGTATCGAATGCCTTCGGCTACTCGGATACCGAAGACGATGTGGAGTACCCAGAGAATTCCAGCCTCAAAAATTGTGATTGCGGTCAGTATAAATAGTTTAACTTACTACAATATAATTTTATTGATATAATATTAATATATTTGCACAGATTGCGGGTTTTCGAATGAAGAAAACCGAATTGTTGGTGGAAAACCTACTGGCGTAAACCAATACCCCTGGATGGCGCGAATTGTTTACGATGGCAAATTTCATTGCGGAGGATCATTGTTGACCAAGGATTACGTTCTTTCCGCAGCTCATTGTGTTAAGAAGCTGAAAAGATCAAAAATCCGAATTATATTTGGAGATCACGATCAGGAAATCACCTCGGAGTCTCAGGCCATCCAGCGGGCTGTGACAGCCGTGATAAAACATAAGAGCTTCGATCCCGATACTTATAATAATGATATTGCCTTGCTGAGACTTCGAAAGCCCATTTCATTTTCGAAAATTATAAAACCAGTGTGTCTTCCTCGGTACAATTATGATCCAGCCGGTAAATATTGATCTATAGATTAAAGAAAATGTTAATATTTAGAAGTATTTCTATAATAATATTAAAAACGAACTATTTTAGGTCGCATTGGAACCGTTGTTGGCTGGGGACGCACCTCCGAGGGCGGCGAGCTGCCCTCCATTGTTAATCAGGTGAAGGTGCCCATCATGTCCATCACAGAATGCAGAAATCAAAAGTACAAGAGTACTCGAATTACCTCATCAATGTTATGCGCGGGGAGACCAAGCATGGACTCATGCCAGGGTGATAGTGGCGGACCGTTGTTGTTGTCCAATGGAGTTAAATATTTTATCGTGGGAATTGTTTCCTGGGGCGTTGGATGCGGCCGCGAAGGATATCCGGGTGTTTACTCGCGAGTGAGCAAGTTTATTCCATGGATAAAATCTAATTTAGAAAATACCTGCCTGTGTTCTTAGTCAATGTTGTATGGAAATAGATGCGAACAAATATTTATTGCTTTTATAGCCTAGGTCCGTTTTAATGCCAAGTGTCTTTGTTATTTGTCCCCCTCCAAGCAACGAGAATAAATATTAAAGTTTTATTTATTACAAAGGTTTCTTTCTATTTAATGGATTGCATATTATTATTCATGCATTTCCTTCACAAATCTTTGTACACTCATCAGTTTTTATTGTTGTATAAAAACTTATAAACTACAATTAAGTACATTTCGTTGCAAATCGCATTTCTACAATTTCTAATAATACTCTATATCCTTACCTAATGTACACTACAACCTACTCTTCCCTGTACCTGCTGCTAAGCACTGTATTCGCCACCTTCAGGACTTCATTTGATATCTTGCCACAGCTAGACTCATTGACGGATTGAATTTTGAGTGCTGCATGGAGCGGCATTAGGAATTGGGTGTTGGCATTGGACCCCAACTGGTAATTCTCCATGGACTCGTAAATGGATTTGAAGAGCAGTTGCCTGTCGGAATGGAAGTAGCCACGATTGCCGTGAATCACCTTGACGCCGGCATGGGACATGTTACAAATGCTCATGTACATGCAGTGATCTGGACGGTAGTTGTATTCGCACGGCATGATGTACAGCTTGTCGGGATGGAAGTAAAAGAGTATGTTTATAATGTCCTGGTCGCCCCAGATAATGCGTAGCTTGTACTCCTTGTGAATGGCCAAGATATGTTGCTCCCACTTCATTTCCCTCATCCGGGTGAGATTCATAAGCATAACGCCGGAGTTGACGCCAAGGCGGCCGTAGAACGGATGTCGAGCGAAGCGATTGTACCAACCAATGTTCTCGTTCTCGTGCTCTGGCGTCAGCGCTGAGATCTGAGTCTCGTTGAACTTCTTGAAGAATCGCCATATGTCCGAAATAGGTGATAAAAACAATATATCCGTGTCAACGTACAGCAATGAGTCCACGTTCGTTAGCAGAGACTTGAAAAGATAGTTCAATTAGCTAAACCTCTAAATGTTGATATTACAATTTGCACTTACCGGGAGAAACAAGCGCTGAGCTGCACACGGCTTGAAGAGATTCTTCCATTCGATCTCATTGTGAGTGGGAAACTTCAAAGGCAGGATCTCAAAGTCAAACGTGAACGGTTTGATGTCGCGCCAGTCTGTCAGCTTCTCCCTGAACTCATCACCCTGCCCGTTCTCGGTGAAAATTAAGAATTTTAAATACTCCTCGTCGTAGTTGAACAGAATGGCCGACTTGATCATCACCAGAGTCTCCTGGACTCTTTGACCGCAGCATACGACAACGATATACAGAGGAGGTTTCGATGATTGTCTAAGGAATAAGAAAACAAACAAGTTATTAAGTTCTGTAGCTTTAACAAAGGTTTATTGATTGTTAACCGTAACGTTGACAACCGCGTTGGATAGCCACATTTCTATGGGTTTACTTATGTCTGTAATTATACGTACGCTTCGCTAAAACCACCTGCCTCTCCCTTGTACTCAGTTACCCAAGAAGGACGCTGATGAACGAAGTAGGAAAGTATCGCTAATGCAATTAAGCACAGCAGACACATATGGAGATGTTGCTGCAATATTAAATCATATATAAACATGTTATAAAAGATATACTCATTTATATACCATTTTAAGAGTATGCAGAAGCATAATTTCAGCCGCAAATTGTTTATGTTTTTGATGCTTGAAGTCGCCGATGCCATAATCTTCCAAAGTAAATAGGAATGTATGTAAATCACTTAAGTCGACAGATTTGTTATAAATAAACTTAAACTACATGATGAGTGTGGGTCAATAATATTTTAAAAATATGCAAAATTGCCAAGCAGCGCAAAAAGCAGTCGTAAATATTTTGATGTTGGCCAAGGTAGCGGCAATATATTGGTTGAAACGTTTGAACAAGTTGCTTTTGGAACAATGGAATTTCACGTTTCATTTTATTAGAATTATTATTTTTAAAA
>JAEIIH010035776.1:0-13572 GCA_018904745.1 Drosophila orosa
TTGCTCAAGCTGCCACATAGGTAGCAGTATACCTGTTTTTGTTAAATAAATGTAATAAATAAATTTGGTCGCAGCCAGCGAGACCGGAAAAAACAAAAAAAAAAAAAAAAAAAAAGGGAATAATATTGTTGTTAATAGATAGTACCCAGCATCATATCGTTTGGATGGACATCAAATTTGTTCAAATGAAATATTGAGAAATATTCAGCCAACCTTCTGTCTGCCTTTTAATCAGCAGCCCCTAGCCTTGAGTCCTGAGTGCTGGCTGTCTGCAGGAACTAAGGATAAGCCACGCCCCGCCAAACTTCGTCTCTCCAGGCGACGCTCGATGGCCGGCGCCATCAAAACCAACAACGCCTTCAAGCCTCCCCTTCTCCAGACGACGAACCCCCTTGAGCCACCGCTACCTCCCTCCCTCCCTGCTCCCCGTTCACACAATCCCCGAAGCGCACTTGAGTTGGGAGCCCGAGCGCCTGAAAGTTGGCAGCACAAAATTTCAAGCAGCGACGGCGTTGGCGGTTTTACAACCTTCGCGTGTCCTCCGACTCCTGGCTGCTCCCAGCTCCCCGCTTCCCGCTCCCGGCTCCCGGCTCCTAACCTTCCGGACCCTGGACTCGTCTATTTTGTCGGCCCCTTCCCGCTGGCTGTTTAACACACCTAGCCGTGACGTCTAGCAGCGGCAACCTTCGCAAATGGTTACAATTTCAATTTCGCTGCCGCCTTATCGCACCCGCGCACATATGTGCGGAGGTCTGGCCCGGAGACGAGGCAGACCCAAGTCCAGACCCAAAACCCTCTCAAAGTTACCGACTACCGCTGGGGCGCAAAATAAAAAAAAGGAGAAAACAGAAAAATCCGCCCGACGAGCACGAAATTATTACAAAGTTGGGGGAGTGGAAGAAGAGCACGCAGAGAGTGGCAAGGCAAAAATGCGTAGCAGATTAGCGATTTAGGGATGTGGAAAACTCGTACGTCTGGCACTCCTTCCCTCTATTTCATTCCGGGGAAAACGGTTGCCCCGCCATCGCCAGGGATTCTAGCAACAGGGAGAAGCAAAGCTGCAGCAACCATTATGCCAACATTTTTGGTTGCATTTAAATCCTCGACAACCAGTAAGCCCCACCTCAGAGCCCTTTTATACTGAAGTGGACTTAGGAAATGCCTAAAAAAACATATAAACAATAGATTAATGGAAGGGATTTTTTAATTTTTCACTTATTTTAATCGAGTCTCAGCTGACTTCTTAGTTTACTGTACTCGTGTTAAATCCTGCTGGTGGTTTTCCTTTCCAGCGCGCAGACTGTGAAACAGGGGGAGCTTATGTAGTGGGCCCGCAGTTGCCACTATAGTCGCGGCTGGCTTCTAATGCTGCTTTGATTAAAAAACGCTGCCGTTTTTAATTTGTGGCAACGCTGAGCCCTCGCCGCAGAGCCGCGTGCCCCTCTCTTAACCCGCTCCACTTGCCAATCCTTTGGCAGAGACAAAGCCAGCCAATGATTGAAGTGTATATCCTACTTTTCAATTGCCCCCAGCCTTGGAGGCTGCCCCCAACCCCAGGCAGCTGCCAACTTGTCTGTCACTGTGTTTGCCGGGCACAACCCCTGGCCGCCGCCCCAACCGCTTTGCCATCGCCATCGCCAGCGCCAGCGCCCAACCCCAGTTGCCACCGCACGACTATAATTTTTATGTTACCCGTGCACTCGCCTACCAATTAAAATGTCTGCAATGGCAGCGGACGAGGCAGCGTCGGATGTGCTTATGTCGCTAATAAACCGTATTATTAAGTGCTTGGAGGGGTGCGGGTGCACCCTCTGAGCCCGGGCGGCAGGCAGTGTGGGTGCCACTGCCGCCACTTTCAACTTCCGCTGGCAAATGTATAATTCTATGCCACTGCACTGAAGTTTTTTCGCCCCCGTTGCCGCCCTCCGGCCTCGGTACCACTTTCAGAGAGCTCTCTGCCCATGTAAATTAATTTTAAGCTGCTTAAGGTAGAGAACATTTTTCATTTTCATTTTGTGCAGCGCGTGGCTAGGAGGACTTGCATTCAGGGAGTTGCAGGGAGCACCCAAACGGAGGAGCTGCAACTGTTGCACCGATCAAATCGGTGCGGAGATGGTGGGGCAGAGCCGAGCTTCCATTTTGGGCTTATCAAAACTGGCACGGACAATGGAGTTGTTTCACATAGCAATGTACTTACAAATAGACAACCGAATATGCCGAAATAGTTTCGGGCACAAGAAAACATCCCTCATTTGCTTACCTAAAAAGAGAAGAAGAGAGAGTGTTTTACAATTAATTTTAGTACTGGAGAATTTGTTTTAAAAAAAATATGGCTATACAATAATAAATGTTAAACAAGTTTTAGCTTAGAAACATTAAATTCTTGAAGAACTCCGGGATTACTGGCTTGCATGCTTAAAATTACAATAAACAAATTGCTGCAATTCATTGTAGAAATTGTTATGAACTGTTGAAAGCAGATACTGATTAATTACATTATAAATACCATATATTATGTAATTATTAGTAAAGTTAGATCATAGTTCGATCTACAATTACATTTTCTAATCAATGTACTCAGAATTACGCCAGATACCCGATTAAGTCGGGTCTTAATTTTAGGTTTGGTTTAACTTCATTAACTAAAATTCAAACTAAGATAAAACTAATATTAAAATAACTTTCTACTCTTGCTGACATTCTCGTAAAATTGTAAAATATATAATAAGTGATGTCAATTAATTGACTTGCTAGTTGCAACATATTATTATTTATTAAACTTAATGATTTCATAATATAGTTTTTCAGAATTTTTCTGTAATTTTAATAACTTTTCCGTTTTTTTTGTCACCTATAATATTTTGTTTTAAATGCAGCCCGATGTACTTTTGTTTTCCATTAATTCTCCCCCCACATATCACTCAATCCATCATTATCGGCTGCTCCCAGTCCCATGGGTCGTCTTACCTCTCGACAACCCGCTGGCTCCTCACTTATAGAGGTCAAAAGTAAGACAAACAAGCGGTCGGTCGAGTTGCGGATTTCTTTTTTTTGTGGGCCGAAACTGGAACTGGCATACGATGGCAGCAGACAAACGCGCTGATAAACTTTCGACCGGGCCGCAAAAAAAGCCAGACGCCAAAAGGCGAGGGGTGTCCCCTCGCCGGATAAGGTGAGGGGTGGGGCGCAGGGGGCGGTATTTCGGGAATAGGAGGTTGGCAGCGTGGGGTCAAAATTTATGTGGGCAGCTCGACGGCGATGCAAAAGTTTTGCATTGAATTTGAGCGGGGCAAACAAGTTCTCTATTTTTACTTTTTCCACAGTAGTTTTTTCGGGTTTTTTTCCAGTGAGGAGGGGTGGGGTGCGTGGAAAACAAAAGGATTTTGCAGCTAAAGCGAACGGATTTTTAGTTAGTTGTTATTATTTTATATGGCCAGAGCCCTGCGACTCGGACAACTGCAACTTTTCCCGAGCCATCGTCACTGCGTCCATCCCGAACGAGCTGGTAGCCCTGGCAACGAACGAAATGTTCCGCAGGGGCTGGGGCAGGGGCAGGGACAGGATTGGAGCTGGAGCCGGTAGAGGGGTGGAGCGCTTCCATTTTCCTCTATTTTTTCACCCCTCCCGGAAAATGTACGCCAAAGCATAATAATAAAAGCGAACGGAGCGCAGGAGCGGGGGAACGTTGGCCGGGCAAGGAGTAACATGCTCGTTAGTCCCAGCTAGAGAAATCGTGGCTGGCATGGGGCGAAAAAAAAAAGGAGGAAGGAGCATTGGACAGCAAGCGGCAAGGAATAATCTAAAAAATGGAAACCCAAACGGAACGCAAGACAAACTTTCCTGCCAGCGTGGGTACAAAATAAATGAGGGCCAGGCCCCGAGCCGGCGAGGGGTGTAGGGTGTGTTCAGGAGGGCTGGCTGAAGGACTCTGCGCTGGATGAGTGCCACGGGCAGAGCTCGAACTTAAAATGGACAAACGTGGGAAGGCGGTGGGCGGTGGGCGGACTGGCGGGCGGGCGGGGCAAGCACCGAGCTTGGAGTGGGGCTGAAGGAGCAGCCTGATGAACGAGGACGCTGCCTCCGCTGCCAGGAGACTCCGGCTGAGAGCTGGCTCGAACGAAGGGTTCCGGTCCACACCCCAAATGTCGTACATAGCAGGCAGAAGGCAGAAGACAGGGGGCGGGGTAAGTACCACCGGGAAGGACTAGGAAATGGGCAAGAAAATTTTTGTATAAAAATTGCGCTGGCAAAGTAAGCAAACGGCAGACGTCCTAGGGCAGGCGAAGGGAGTGGCCTCCTGCTGGGGGTGAGAAAATGCCTTGTGGAGGGTGCGGAGCGAGCAAAGGGTTAGTCCGTGGTTGTCTGTGTGCGGGTCTGCCTGTAATCCCAATTCGCTGGTGTTCGTGTGGGACCAGGGACCAGAGACTGGCTGGGGGCCTGAGATAGTCCTGCCTGAAGGAGGCGTAGCTGAGTGGGGGATAAAAACTCTGCGTCAGCATCGGGCTGCGAAGACAGGGTCAGGCGGTGCCGAAAGAACGCGATGATTTCTCTGTGTGGGGATCCCACTGGTATCTAGCATTCCTGAATCGAAAACTAATAAAATGGAGATTTACATATGTTAAGGCCAAATACCGGTATAAATAAATAAAGTAACTTCAAGCTTGTTTATAATTATATTATAATCCCATAGCTCCCATACATAATTTAGAATAAATACGATTGATAGAAGCTATTGAAAAACTCTAAGACGGATATCCTAAATATAATTTAAATAAAAACTTAGCAAAAAATATGATTTAAGAAATGAGAACATGAGCTCTACGAGTTCCACAGTGCTCAACAGTGGTGCTCAAGGATGTGCCCATCCTTAGCTTTGTGTCCAACATAGAGCTCTCCATCTCTCTTGGAAAACGAAGCGCACGTTCTCATAAAAGCCCCTGCAGGATAGTCTTTCCCCCTCATCGTTTCCATTTTTTTTTTTCGGGGAGTCCGGGTCTTGGAAACGAGGCGGAAGCAGCAGTGGATGGGGGCGGAGGCGAAGACGGAGGCATAGAAGGAGTGGCAAGGGTGCGATATGAGAGCGTTGAAAGGGTACAAGGCAGCGCTCTCGGTTGAGGAGCTGAAATGTTGCTGACTGGCACTAGTTGGGTCCGACTCTGGGACTTGAGTAATTCGATAAGGCGGCACGGCAGGAGAGGCGCGGCGTTTGACTCGGTCCCTGCCCCTGCTCCCATCTGGGGAGAAAGTTGCCATCCAGCGCTATGTGGCGCATTTCATTAGCAGTCGTGCTATCAAGGAGCTGCGCTCCTGCCATGAGTAGCTCGTTTCGCTGAGGGCCGCTATAGGCATACACACACATAGTTGTAGGTGTGACTCCCGCTTAATTGTGTATTTCAGTTGGCTAGACTGGGGTTGATATGATTAGGTCCTGGAAGATAGTCCTGGAGAGGGAGACTTTAAAGTTGGCTCCACTCCACCCAGTCCATCCTGCCGTCCTTCTTATTTTCTTCGTTTTTCTTTCGTTCCCCGTTTCCTCATTCATTCATTACGTTGGGGGACTGTGCATAAATTTTTTCCAATATCTTGTTCCTCGAAACTTTTGCCCACGAGTCCGGCCCCGAGTTCTCTAATTTGTGTTTGAGTTTCATCTCTGTCCGAAGGAAGTAAGGAACATTGGCGCAACCGGAAACCTTTTTTCCCCGCCCGCTCTCTGCGTCCTCTTTTGCCTGGGGACTGAAAGTGGAGATGGAGACCGGACCGTTGGCACAAGCAAGGAGCAGATCCTTTTCGTTGCCTGCCAACTCCGCCTCCACGGCAGCCCGAAATCTTGTCGGCAAAAAGTGGAAGGCCCAAGTCGCTAAAAAGAAAATACAGCAAGGACGAGCGCTTGGGCTAAGCGGAGGGTCGCCTCCCCGATGGGCCTGGACTTTGGACTGGGTGTCGCCCGAAAGCAAGCGAAGATGAATCGCTTCGTGTTGGCGTTTTGTGCACTCAAGTGGGCGAAGTCCTGGCCAGGACTTGCCCAAAGGTTATTGCCTATTTGGTGGTGGTGGTGGGTCTTGGTGCTCTGAGTGTGTGTGTTCCATCTGCACATCAATCGTGAGGCCTCTGCCGGACCAAGGAGCCGGGTCCCCTCTCGTTTTCATTAAGCTAGAAACCCCTCGGATTGGGTGTGCCAGTTGGGGGTTTTGTCCCGAGTAATAAATGTAAAATGTGGCTGATGAAACACTGCACAAAGACGGAGACCGAGACGGAGACGGAGACGGAGCGAAGGAGGGCAGAAAAATTTGTAGATGCTGGGTTAGCTCATCAGCAGCCACAGCATCGGTGGAGCGGCAGCAAAATGGAAAATAATGAAGGGTAAGCAGAGGAATAGGGCGAGGAATAGTGGCTCGGAGCACAGAGTCGGAGCGGGACTCGGCTACGACATGACGTGGGTTTCATTTGTATGCTGCCTGCCGGCGACAGGCTGGAAGGGGCAGGCTCTGGGGTCGCTCCACCTCTACTCCCATCCAGCACGTGTGTGTGTGTGTGCCGGCACCCCTTTAAGATGTCTCGGGTCTCGAGTCACCGGCACTAAAAACCATCACAAACTAACTAAACACGAGTGCGGAGTGTGGGCGGGAGTGGGGAAAGCGGCTTGTGCGGGGGAGTGTGTGCGGTGGCTTTTAAGCAAACGTCTTTCACAAGTGAAAGGCCCGAGGGGTGGCTCTCCGGATAAGGGCTGGGGGCGGGCGGGCATAAAAGGAGCTGGCATCAGTGGTAAAAGCCAAAAACGTAACCTAAAACTGCAAGAAAATTAACCAAAAATACTAAGCCAAAGTCGAAGACGCAAACACACATGGGCTATGGGCGGTTCGGGGGTTTTGTGCCTACGAAAAGTGTAGCATACAATTTGGGGCAGGAAGAAGGCAAGACCGGAGCGGGGGCTTCATGCATGCCAAGGCAAAGACTTTGGCTTGGCAACATTGAGGGGTGGCCAGGAGTGAAGGTGAGGTCGAGGCGCTTGTGTAGAAACTTTTGGCATTGTTTTTGTGCCATTGTGAGTGTGTGGGTAGATTGGGCGAGGGATGCAGGAATCGTTTCTCTTTCTCGCTCTCCGTCTCTATCTGCAGCTGGGGATGAGCCAAGTCTGGCATCGGTCCCTGGTCCCTCCTCCAATTCTCCAATCCTCCCTGCCCATCATCCCCTCCCAAGCCTGTGAAGCAACTTTGATTGTGGCTGAAGCTGAAATACATCGTTGCCTTCTTCATTTCCTTCTCCCTCTCCTTCTCCTCCTTCCTTTCAGCTCCTCTTTTTTGGCCAAGATGGAGTTGAGTTGGCAGATTGCTTGTGCGACTCGGTCTAGGGCTGTGCTTGTGTGTGTCTGGGGGGGTTGCCTGGATGGTCTTGGGTGGTTCTGCGCGTAAAGGTTCCTGGGCTTGTCTGTTGTGCTTCGTGTGGGTGGCGAGTTCTTTTTTTTCCTTTTTTATTCGGCTCCGCTTCGCCATGAGGAGGGTTCCGAGGTGAGGAGTGGGCTCTGAGGTGGCCCAAAGCTGACGGTTCTTGCTTTTGTGGGCGTGGAAGTGCCACTGAGAGAAATGCGGCTTTCAAGTGGTTATCGATTACTAATATCTTATTTTATCTAATTTTACAGTACTTTTATACAATTGTCACCTACTAGGAACTACGAAAAGAAATCTTTAAACTTTAATTCATTGAACCCAAATGATTTCAGCATCTTTAAGCCCAGAAGCTTGTGATATTTACATCCATATTGACAGTATTTCGGGATCAGGACCACTTTCATATATCATTACCTATCTACTTCGTCTAGTTTTTGTTCTCAGTGTTCTATCCCTGAAACCAACATAAGCCCGTCGAGCTCGTCGTTGCCCTTAGCCAAAGTCGTTGTCGCAATCGAGTCTTCTGCCCCCGCCCACTCCAACATTGCCACTCCAACCCGTCCCCATCCCGCTCCCGGGTCCCTTGCCTTGTCGTCTTTGGTGTTCTTGTCATCTATTTCTATTTTCGAGCAATGGCTGAGCAGATGAGGGTCTTGGGCTGTCTAACTTGTCTGTTTGTATGATGGCATATCACACACCCCCAGCCAAACCCATCCCAAGCCCAATCCCAATCCGAATCCCATCCATTCTCTGTTCATGTGTGTGCTACCCTGTACATGTGATCATGTGTGTGTGTGGGTGGGTGCAAAAAAGCGTAAGCAATTTTCCGTAACATCTAACCGAGGTGGAGACCCAGAGCCAGGGCCAGAGCCGGAGCCGGAGCTGGAACTGGAGCCAGTCAAGACAGTCGACAGACGTCTTAAAAGATGCTGCTCCATCTGCATCACCATCCCCGTCTTGCTCCTTTTTGCAGGCCCTGCTCCATCTACGGAATCATCTCCGCTCCCCAGACTGTTGTTGACGACATTGACTGGTTTTCGTAGAGATTCGCCACCGGATCTCGCACCCAACCTTTGCGTCTGCTTCGATTCGCTTGGCACGTTGTCTGCAAGAGACACTAATTCTGAGATGTGTAACGGTGGCACAGCCAGAACAGAATCAGGATCAGGACCAGGACCAGCACCAGGACACAGACTCAAGCCCGCTCCCTTCGATTCGAAAAGTTCGATGATGGGCTGATGACTGACTCCCATTCTGACTGTACCAAATCATGTTTGATTACAGCTGAGCAGCATAACAAGTTGTTCCCGGGAGCGGGGGCCGTGACAGCGTCAAACTTTTTCAAAGTCTTTAAGTTTCCCCTGGAAATATTTTGAGACTCAAATTAAACAAGAAGACGTTCTCCTCCCTTGGACACACACGCTGTCCTGCGGCGGCTTATGTGCGCTTAGTCCGAAATCTTGACCCGCCCGCCCTCAAAGGGTTGATGGGCTCGGACTTGGCTGTGTGCGGGAGTGGGTCGGATGGAGAGGGGTTTCCTTTGACAAACACAAGCACATACATGGTTATTCAACTATTTATATACAAATGTCGCTGGCTATGTACAAAAGTCAATGCTTTTGTGTCTTTGACCGCCGGCTTGGGGCCCGGGCGCGTTTACGGGTCCAGGCTGTGGATCTGGGCATGGCTTCAGGGAAGGGGTACCGGACCGCCAATAAGCAAGCAAGCAATGAGAATTTATTTAGGGTTAAAAGAAGTACGGGTGTCTTTAATCAACGCCTAAATGTATAACGTTTAGAGAATTTAATGAATAAATATCTAAAATAACCCACATATCATATTATCAATATTTCAAAATTATATACTAATAATAGTCTTACATGAACTGGCTCCTTCGGAAAATATTGCTACAAACATGTATATAATCTATAATCTAATGAATCATCAAATCGTATCTTCCTGAATCGAATATCCCATAGTCCTGTCAGCTTTTTTCACAACCCTTATACCTAAGGCAGGAGCACGAGGATTTGCCAGCCCCCGTACACAGGCAAAGAAAGTTCACCCGAGGGCTGGTCACTCGCTGGACTCGCTGTGTTTGTGTCTGCCAGTGTGTGCTGGCAAGGAGTAAGACCCAAGAAGCAACTTCTTTTGTGGCGCGCCGAGGAACCCGCAACCCGCAACCCGAAACCCCTCACCCATTTCCCTCTTCGTCTGCGTCTTCGCCTTCGTCGTTTGATGAATTACCGTGCAGGGCAAATGTGCGAGGGGTGCGGTGCTCTTGAGGGGTGCAGAGCTGTGGCTGTGGCTGTGGCTGAGGGTGTGAGTGCGGGTGTGGATGTGGGTGGCACTGGGGTGTGGGCGCTTCGCAGCGTGCGAGTGTGTGTGTGCCTCGTTTCGTTTTCGGAGGCTAGCCCCTCCGGCCATGGCCCACACCCTTAAGCCAGACACCCCAATGCTGTTACACGAGCACCCCTTCCCGCCCCCGCGTTGACAGACACACGCACACTTGGCACCCCTCGTCCTAGTCGCGATTCGCGCTTCTATATATGTACCAAGGAGCAAACACACACACACACTTGGACACCGGCAGCCCAGCGTCGTATATCATTAGAGTGCCTTCCCTCCGCTCAATGGTACATCCCCCGGCGACCCCATCTAGGCGCCTTTTTATCCAAAAAGACATTATGAGCAGGTTTTCTTTTGCGATTGCCGCCTACTCTGCGTATTAGCAATATTTTTGCAACTGTCTACGTTTCTTCCGTTCTTTTTTTGCGCCTCGCACTCTTCAAACATATTTTTTCGAACTGTTTACTCTGCGGCTGGGTAAATGTGTCTGGTCTGCGGTGAGTCTCGGAATGGGTGCAAAGAAACTGAGTTTGAGGCCAAATTGATTCGATATCAGTCTAGTAGCTAAAGGCGGGCATAAAGAAAAAGGTTTCGTAGCGCTTAAAATAGTATCTGAGCGTCTGAGGAGGTCTGTGGCGAGAGTCAAAGGAGCTAGCTACGCGCTAACTGTAGTAGCTGATTGTTGCCGGTGAAGATAAGTTGAAGACAATAGGTGATTCTATTATGAAGATGAGACCAACAAGCCTACATTCAGATATCATGAACCTTATGTGATTTCAGGATATCAGGTTGAGTATTATCCACGATTGTTGCAATGCGATATTTATTTTGTAAAAAGAATCCATTAAATATTTTGAATTAGTCGAGAAAGTGATGAAATTTCAAAACTGATTTTATACCCTCAATGTTTTCTTAGCTTATGGCTGATGTATGTATTAAATGACAAAAATGAAGTACAATTCCGGGGGAAGGAGTTATTTGAAACAAAATATTTCCGAGGTTACTATTATCCTACGCGAAAAACAAAAGAGTTCAATTGATGCTCCCGTGGGTAAGACATTAATAGGTTACGGGAGAGTTTTCCAAATCCAAGCAGCCTCTTTCATTGAGATGGGAACACTCACCTTGTGCAGCAACACCGAGGCTTTTCTTTTAGATGCCATCTTCGTGCTGGTGGTGGCGCCTCCGCCAGCACCTCCGCCACCGCCACCGGTTGCCGATGCGGTACGTGTCGATGTTTTTGGGGTTTTCCTCGGATTCTTCGGAATCTTGACAGTTTTTCTGAGTGCCTGCGTGGGTAGAGGAGCTCCTTGGCGCCCGAAGACCAGACAGTTGAACTGGACCAGGCGCTGCCAAAATGCGACGATATCAAAGTTGCAGCTTAGGATGCAACCCGGCTCGCTGGTTTCGTTAGCACTAAACACACTTGTAACACTTGTTCGGATCGAGTTCGGACTGGCCGCAGCGTGTTGGCACTTGGCAGGATTTTTGGCGGGTTTTTCGCTCACAGCTCACAGTTCACTGGGGCGCACAGTTATTCACAGTTATTCACGGGCCTTGGCACACTTTCAAATCACTGTTCCACGCTCGTACTCCTTCTGCAATTTATGCGTTTCGGCCACTCTTGATTTGGTTTGTTTTGGTTCTAGTTTGGGTCCTGGCTCTAGAATGTGGTTTTAGGCTTTGGCTCCACAGGCGAACCAAACACGACGAAAGCCAACTGCTGACTGACCAAAACAGAGACGGCCAAGTGGGTTTTGAGCTGAGGCGCCAGGACCTGCGTCGACGTCGGCAGCGCGAGAGAGTGAGAGTGCGAGTGCGAGGACCTTAGGTGGCAGCGCCTGCGCAGAGAGGACGAACGGTGAATGTGGGACGCCGCCAAAAGCAGAATGTGCGTGTGCAGGCGAAATGCCGAAAAGTGTGCAACACACGCGGACCCCTCGCCCACTCACTACGCCCCTGCTCCTTTCTGTCCCCACTCCCCGCTCCACACTCTTCTCCGGCTCTCTCTTCGCGCGGCGAGAGAGTGAGAGTAGAGGGATATGAGTACAAAAACAGAGAATCGCCGATAACGCGGCGCTCGGCGTCAACGAACCACGCTGTCCACGCTGTCCAGGGGCGCCCGATGGGCTGCCAGGGGGCAGCGGGGAGCAGGAGGCGGAATCAGCCGGATGGCGGCGCGGCAGATGAGTTGACAAACAGCTGAGTGCCGACGAGTTTTGTGAATGGGATGGGTGTTCGAAAGTGGGGTTGGGGAGAGCCCACGCGGAGAGTGAGTGCCTGGGAGAGCGATACGGAGAGGGAGCAATTATTTTTGTTGCTTTTTCCTCTTTTTTTTCGCCTCAGCCCACATTTTGCGGGGGGGTGGCTCTCGTTGTTGCTTTTGTCTTTTGCCGGCATGGCGCAAGAAAAAAGGCCGGTTGGATCGTCGCCAGGGGTGGGAACGAGAGGGGAGAACCAGCATGGGCAGCCGATGGGGGGCATCCAGAAGCGGGAAAAGGAATGGTGGAAAGTGGGCATGGGAAGGTGGTGTCGGCGTTTCGGATATGAAAAACGCACAAAAAATACGGGGAGTGGGTCCGGGAAAAATAAATGAGAAAAATATATGAGCCGGCTACGTTGTTGCTGTTGCTGTTGGCATGGACAGCACGAATTCCGCAACGGCCTCCCTTGCTCCCTCGCTCTCTATGTGGCTCCCTCCCTCTGTCTCGCTCGCTCTCCGTCGCAGAGCCGGCGGTGGGAGGGGTGCGAAAGTGGACAACGTTGTTGTCGCTTGTCTGCCTGAATGGCAACGGAGAGGGGCGTGGGAAGGCGAAGGCAGAGGGCGCAGGGTGGCCATGGGCGTAAAGTTTTTGAAAAGAATAAAGAAGAAAAAAGCGGCGGGGGACTGTTTTCGGTACTCGTGGGTTTGGGTGCGAAAAGGGTCAAGAGCGAGGACCACGACCACCTTGCGAGGGGGGGGAGGGATTATTTGAGCAGGAAAAGGAGAAGGATGGGAATTGGCGAACAGGATCCGTCGCCGGAGTCAAAATTGTCGTTCGACGCCATTGCCGTCGCTATTTCATCGCTTTATTCGTGGTTTTCCGTGGAGCGATCATAAAACTTGACGGATTTCCCGATGATGACTCACGGCGGCCGGAGGAGATGTTCCTTAGGCGACTTAGCACATGCTTAAGTATAATTAATCTAATGTAAAATTAAAAAAAATTTTAATTTCAATAAGGTTTTAGTATGAGAATACGCTGTTACAAAAATATATTGCAAAATTGAAAAGCTTTGCAATAGTTTCGAGTTTGATTTTCAAACAAAAAAATCTGGTTTAATGCATTTTTCAGTTTTTACATAAACTTTTGTAAACTTTTCATGTAATACCAAACAAGTAGAAAAGCTAAAGACGAGCGTGACCGACTGTGAGGAACCGAAATCAATGTGGGTGAAGCTAAAACGAACATGTTTTATTCACTTTGTCTAATTATGCTGGAATTTATGAAACACTTAAATTAAATTAAGAAGGGCGGAAGTCAGAAGAAAATGCTGACAGACGAAATCACATGTTGCAAGGGCCATGTTGCGCAAGATCCCAATAAATAAAAATGTTGCCGGAAACATGCTGAGCAACACCCATTTTGCTACAAACACAACACATAAACATCATTGTCTTATAAGTCGCATGTATATTATATAATATCCTCGGTTCCGCACAGATCTCATTAGAAGATATCAATTTACCTTAATACGAATATCATTCGAATATACCTCAGTTACGGGTTTACATTGTGAGGGGCGTAAGTTTTTTTTTTTTTTTTTTTATTTACGATTTTATTTACAATCTGTCTAT
>JAEIIH010035778.1:0-21245 GCA_018904745.1 Drosophila orosa
TTCTTGGCCTCTCCCTCCTTTCCTTCCTCCGGTTTGGCCTCTTTCTTGGCCTCTCCTTCCTTTCCCTTTGGAGACGCCTTTGAAGCTGCATCCGGCTGCATGGAGGCAGCCAGTTGATTGGCCTTGGCCACCACTTCCTCGGCATCGCCCACCATGTAGAAGGCAATCTCTGGGATGTCGTCGTACTCCCCGTTCAGCAGCCGCTTGAAGCCATCGACCGTCTTCTCCACGGGCACCAGCTTGCCGGGATGCCCGGTGAAGACCTCGGCCACTTGGAACGGCTGCGAGAGGAAGCGCTGCATCTTGCGGGCCCTGGCCACCGTCAGCTTGTCATCCTCGGACAACTCGTCCATGCCCAGGATGGCGATGATGTCCTGCAGCGACTTGTAGGCCTGCAGGGTCTTCTGCACCGCCCTGGCCACGTTGTAGTGCTCCTCGCCCACGATGTCGGGATCGAGGATGCGCGAGGAGGAGTCCAGGGGATCCACGGCCGGGTAGATGCCCAACTCGGCAATGGGACGCGACAGCACAGTGGTGGCATCCAAGTGAGCGAAGGTGGCCGTGGGCGCCGGGTCGCTGAGATCATCGGCGGGCACATAGACAGCCTGAACGGAGGTGATGGAGCCGTTGCGGGTGCTGGTAATCCGCTCCTGCATGCAACCCATGTCGGTGCCCAGGGTGGGCTGGTACCCCACCGCCGAGGGGATGCGGCCGAGCAGGGCAGACACCTCTGAGCCCGCCTGAATGAAGCGGAAGATGTTGTCGATGAAGAGCAGCACATCCTGGCCATCAATGTCCCGGTAGTACTCGGCGATGGTCAGTCCCGTGAGCACCACGCGGGAACGGGCGCCGGGCGGCTCGTTCATCTGGCCAAAGATCAGCACCACCTTCGAGGAGGCGTCCTCCAGGGAAATGACCTTCGACTCGATCATCTCGTGGTAGAGATCGTTGCCCTCGCGGGTGCGCTCTCCTGCTCCCACGAACACCGAGTAGCCGCCGTGGGACTTGGCCATGTTGTTGATCAGCTCCATGATGAGCACGGTCTTGCCCACTCCGGCGCCGCCGAACAGACCGATCTTGCCGCCCTTGACATAGGGGGCCAGCAGGTCGATCACCTTGATGCCGGTGACCAGAATCTCCGGGTGGACGGTGAGGTCGACCAGCTCCGGTGCCTCGCTGTGGATGAACGAATACTTATCCGCCTTGATCTCCCCGCGGTCGTCGATGGGATCGCCCACCACATTGAGGATGCGACCCAGGACGGCGTTGCCCACGGGGACTCGTATCGGGTAGCCCGAGTCGATGACCTTCTGGCCGCGCCGAAGACCCTCCGTGGAGTCCATGGCCACGCAGCGCACCACATTGTTACCCAGGTGGTGGAATACCTAAGTGATGACAATATAATTAAATAAGAAGAAAATAATTACAATTTGGCAAAATAATATCCCACCTCCAACACCAGGCGTCCGATCGGCGCATCCACCACCTCCATGGCATTCAGATTCTCCGGAACTTCATCCGGGAAGTACACATCGATGACGGGACCGATGACGGCATGAATGACGCCTTCACGACCCTTGGCCGCCGGCTTCTTGGCTCCGTCGCCGGACTTATTTTCGTCTTCGCAAGGATCCCTTTTCTCTACAGGCTCATTCTTGTCGTCACGCAGCACCAAGGATGCATGAAGGAAGCGGACATGGCCAAGGACGGGGACTTGAGCCAGGCTGCGCTGCAGGCCTCGGACTTGACCCCCATTCGGGTGGCCACTTTTGAGCCCGATTCTGGCACAGGCTGAATGGACTCTATAGATTAGATAAGGAAGTGACAATGGTATAGGTGAAGGGCTTACCTGTGGCCAATCTTCCCCAAGTCACCAACATTTTCACTCAGTTTTCTTTGCTCCTTGAAAGTAGTTTCGCCTGAAAATTATTCCTGCAAATGATGACAGCTTCAAGTGACTGATGACAGGCAAGCTTGTTCAAATTGATGATTTGTGAGATGTGGCATATATTTAGTGGGTTGTTGCCTTCTTTTTTTACGCTGATAATTGGTTTAAAAATTTAAGAAAATAGTTTTAAATTGAAATATCATATAAACAAAAATTATGTGTTTGTATTACATATTGTTTTATTAAATATAAATTTACTTTAACTTAAAAACAGGAAAGGAAGCTAACTTCGAGAAGCCGAAGTTTGTAAGGGGATCATGGGATCGAATCGAAAATCGCTCAAAACTAAGCCAAACATTTTTTAATTTCGTATAGGAAAGCTGTTCTACACTAGTTTTTATTGGCTTAAAAAATCTGCATACTAAGTTTTTAATATAAAAAAATTAAAATTGTTGTCGATTTTTGACAATTTTAATGATGTAACCCCTTACAAAATTTTCAAAAAATTATAAAAATATACATTTTCTTAAAAATAACCAGAAAGATTCTCCTGTTTATGCTGATCAAGAATATATATGAATTATATTTTCGGAAATGTCTTTACTTGCAATCTGTTGACTGGAATTATAAAACCCTGCAAGGGTATAATAATTCTAGGAATATTAAAAATATATATATTTTTGTATTATCATCATTCTCAAAAGAAGAAAGTAGATCTCTAGAAGGGTTTCCACTTAGACATGCTTAAGGGTGGACTCTATTGGTTGCCATGGCTACTAGAAGTGAAGCGCCGAAGCCCAAACAGACTGGCATTCAGTGGAAAACTCATGAAACATGGACGTTCTATCGCATTACAACTCGCCGGTGGTCGAATTTCCGGCTACTCAGCCGCTGGAGAAACAATACGCTCTGGTTGACAACTGCACAGGCACTGATCCGCCGCCTCCTAGCCGGGACACTGCCACTGGAACGCAGGAGAAGCTGGATATAGCCACGCAGACGGAGCAACGACTGGCAGTTAGCAGCAAAGATGTTGAGTACGATGAACGGGCTTTGGCCAAGTGGTTGCGCCAGATATGTCCCATGGTGGAGCGTGAACTGATGAATCCTACACCGCTGATGGAGGATCTAACGATGAGTCAGTGCCGGCTGGAGGAGGAACTGCAAGTGTTTACCTACCAGAAACTGGCCATGGGAGCAGTGGAAAACTCACAGGGCCTGGCCATCTGGCTGAGTGTGCACACCAACAATGCTCCTGTTTTGGTGGCCACAACAGTGGCCCCGCACGACGACTGGTGTGAGCATGTGGACCAGCAGCTGAAGCTCTTCGTTCCCCAAAGAATGTCCCATGGAAACTATGTGTTCTTCACCGAAGCCAAGACGCTACCCTTGAAGTCTTGCCTGCAAAGTCTGTGCACGAACCCCTTCAACAAGAACATGTTTGCCGGCTCCACGATGGATGGTGAGCTCTTCGTCTGGCTGTATGAACAGTCTAGGGGCTCTGGTGGTGATGGCAGCGTGGACATCAGGCAGTTACACAGTGTGTCCTCTGCCCAAGGAGCGGCTGTGGCTCTGGACTGGCCCAGGGAACACCTACTGATGGCCTGCTATGCCAACGGAAGTGTTCGCCGCTGGGATTTGAGCAGACAGATGTCTCAGGACTGGGAGTGAGTGTGTGGTTATGGTATTTGCGGTGTTAATTGTTTTTTATAAATGCATTTCTTCAGGTACTCGCTGCCCGCCTCGGTTACCTCGGAGCCCACAGCCATGGTGGCTTTGGGGCTTGATGACTTTGTGCTGGGCACCAACGATGGCGGCATCTATCGGTGTTGGGGCACAGGGCGCCAAATCCAATTGTTGGCTCTCAGGCAGCATCGATTCATGGTCTCAACGCTGATACGCACGGAAATGGGAGGCAGCCAGTTTGTGCTTAGCTGCGATCTCAGTGGCCAGGCCTTCTATCACGACCTGCGAGTCACAGATGAGGTAATGCTGGAGACTCTGCTTGACTATAAACTCCACTTAATTCCTTATTCCTTAGGATATGTCGCAGTTAATAGTGCAGATACCATTGCCCTTTAAGAATGTGATTGCCTGCAGCCGGGATGGCAACATTATCTATTGTCCTGCCAGCGATGGAGCCCTCGAGTATTACAGGGTGAGTGATGGGGCCCAGGCCCAGGTCAAGGGAGCATTGCGCGGCAAGGGAAGCCTCATCCGAAGCAGCGATAATGGGTAAGGCGCACCTAGTTCGCTGGAATCCTATTTGAACTTTATTTAATTCGCTTTCAGTTGCTGGCTAATCACAGGCCTCTATGGCGACGAGTTTCAAATCTTCTACGTGGAGCCATACAATCATTAAACCACAATTAAATATATAAATACAGCTTTTGTGGTCAGGTTTGGAAATAATCGCTTATATTTGCATTGACTGCTTAATGTTAATGTGTACGGTTCCATCATCTTCTCTTAGGATTGCTATTTACAAGAGTTTATTTTAAAATTTCATCAGATCTCTAACAAATACCACATGTAGATATAGACTATATATAATTTCATTTGTATAAACAAGACTTTCTCTGTGTAGAATTTCCAAAAAAACAAATGCAGAAAAGAAAACGTAAAGCCATTTTGATATTGCATTAAAAAAACAAAAACTGTTTCGATAAAACGTCGTCTTCATCAGTGGTGGTGGACATGTAAAAATAATGCGTGTGTTGTGTACGAGTGTTTACAAAGACGTAATTACAAAATGGCTTGCCTTTATAGCCACTTTTGCCTAGCGTAATAAATAAATTATACAATTAACATTAACGAGATATATGCGATAATATGTATAAATATATATAATAGAACTGCACACACAATTTTCCTAAATCTCTCACGCCCAATCTGCTAGCTTCAGTCCTTTCATTCCGTTCACTCCACACATCGCACTCTGTTCTACTTTTCACTTAAACCTAGATTGCAATCTGCACTTTGCACATATCAAATATAGTTGGTTTCGCGATAATAATAATAATAATAACTAGAAGCGGCGGATTGGCTGATGATAAATTCAGTTGAAGAGCACCGTATTGGGGTCTTCGTTATCCATCTGCTTAACATGCCGCAGCACATCCTTCTTGGTAATTACGCCCAACAGGCGACTATAAGGATAGAAAATTATTACTTTATAACTTGTTACCTTTTCCCAAAGACGAAACAAAACTCACCCGTTGTGTGTAACTAGGGTTTGGCGCAGTCCCAGCTTACGGAACATGTCCACCACCGTTTCCATTGGCGTTTGATCCGTCACCGTGATCGGCGCCATGTCCAGTATCTTCTTCAGCTTGAGGGGCTGGGGGCCCAGGTTTTGCGTGGGCTGTGTAGAGGTAAATAATACTATGGAACTGCTGCTAATACCCTCGATAAGACGCTTGGCATTGCCTGTGAACAAATGACTCGGGTTAATTGCGGATAATCCAGCTCAAAGAACTGTGCGATGCTCACCTATGGCCAAATTCAGGTCCCTGCGCAACACAAAGCCCACCAAGTATTGATTCTCGCGGGACACCACCACCGGATAGCCGTTGTGTTCCGTTTCCTTAAGCAGATTCTCCACATCGTCCACTGTCATCGAGTCTTGCGTGATGACATTCAGTGTTTCATTGCGTCTGTTAAATGTTAAGTAGTTACAAGTTAAATGTAATAACCTCTCGTATTAGTTTCACTCACTTTGGCTGCATAACATCCGCTGCCAGGGTTGTGTGCGCAAACTCCTCCTTGCTGTCGAGGAACGGATAACCATTTAGCGCAATGTGCGCATCATAGATGCCCTGCCTGCCCAGAGCATCGCCCACCCACTTGGAGGCCATGGCAGCGGCCATCAGTGGCACAATATATCTCACACCGCCCGTCAGCTCGAACATGATCACCACCAGGGAGACGGTCATGCGTGTGACGCCGCCCAGAACAGCTGCCGCACCCACCACTGCATACAGTCCGGGCGTAATTAGATTGCTGTCCGCACACTCGCCGGTAAAGAACCAAATGTTCGGGTAACTGTACGCAAACTGCTCCACGCCAATGCCCACAATGCGGCCCATGATGGCGCCCAGCAGCAGCGACGGTATAAACAGACCTGCTGGCACTTTCATGCCAAACGTGAAGATAGTCAACGCCAGTTTGAGTATAAATGTAAGCATCAGCAGCCAAATGGAGCTGTAAACGCCAGGCCCTGGCTCTGTGACCTCAATGATGCTGTTTCCCATGGTTATGTTCATGCGTTTGTACTCGCTGAAAGGAAATGATTGAAAAACTAATTGAAATCCTTGAAAAATAACTCTATAATGTAGGAAACCCACCACAAGGGATTGGTGACATCGCCGGGCGAGCACTTGCTGACCAACAGGAAGATCAGCTCGTTCATGTTCATGCGGGTGAAGGGATTCGGATAGCAGATGATGCCAGTGACCAGGGTCACAAACAGCACCTCCATCACGGGATACTGGCCCAGTTTGCTGAACTTCCTGTAGCGGCACCACCACAAATTCGCCTTGATGAAGAACGTGCCAATCACACCCTGCAAAATTGTAACAAAATCAATTAAAAGCCTCACTAAAAAGGTAAACAAAAGAACCTTACCCCCATTATTCCCAGGAAAACAAAGGGAATGAGCTCAAAGAATATCCATGGCTTGTTGTATTCCACAAAGAAAAGCACGGAATGCTCATTGCCAAACGGCGTCAGCGATCGCAGCACGAAGGCGGCAATCAGGGCACAAAAGAAGGAACGCCACAATGTCTTCAGGGGAAAGTAATAGGATACCTCCTCCAGCGAGAACAAAACTCCTCCAATGGGTGCTCCAAAAGCCACCGAAACACCAGCCGCCGCTGCTGCCGATAGAATCTCACGCTTCTTGGCCTCGTTCCTTCCGTATTTGGGGAAAACATGCGAGAATATGTTGCCAATACAGCTGGCAATATGAACCATCGGTCCCTCTTTGCCCAGCGTGAGGCCAGCGGAGACGGAGAGCATTAGGCCCACTGATTTGATCAGCAGCGTCCACTTGCCCAAGTAGCCGCGTATAATGAAGCCCGACAAGATGGTCTTGATCTCCGGTATACCCGATCCGCAGGCATAAGGTGCAAACATCCGAACCAGCGAGGCGCTGAGCGATGCAAACAGCAGAGCCCACAGCACATACCAAATATAGGCCACGATATACGGTCCGGTTCCATTACGATCCAGGCCAAAGATCTCCGGCCAGGTTTTCCACTGTGTCGCAAGAGAAAGCAGCGCATCAAGTTATAAACTTCTTGGAAAAGGCATTACACAAACACAACTCACCGTCGAGCAGTTGCCTTCCTCGAACACCGATTGCTTGGCCGGGTAACAGCACTGCTCACGATTAAACCAAAAGGCGGGCGGACAGATGCCATGCTTCAAATCGGACATCCAACTGGCGCCAATGTCCACCATGCCGGCCACACAGCCAGCGGCGATGCCGACGAGTAGAACGCACAGCCAACCCGAACCGGCATCAATGGAGCCCTAGAAAGCAACATAAA
Source organism: Drosophila orosa (assembly GCA_018904745.1). Taxonomy (NCBI): domain Eukaryota; kingdom Metazoa; phylum Arthropoda; class Insecta; order Diptera; family Drosophilidae; genus Drosophila; species Drosophila orosa. The sequence continues at coordinate 7,441 of JAEIIH010035778.1, forward strand.
AGCAATTAGAAAGGTTATCTTATGGTTTCTAGAGCAGCTTCTCACCTTAATCAGATCCCACAGCGAGTCCTGTCGCTTCTTGACGATGTAACGATGTCGCATCCGGTCTCGGGCAATGTCCCGCTGCCAGTCGATTGTATGGAAATCCTCATACTGCCCAATGCCCGGAATATCATCCTGCACATCCGAGGAACCATAGAAGGAGAGGGCTCCTAATGATAGAAACAAAAGCACAAATATTATCTCCATTTTGACAACATTGCCCTGGATTCTTCATGTTTGTTAGCGCTGTGATCAAAGTTCAGCTTAGGTTTTCACTTACGCTGAGGTATTATTTTCTTGATTTACTTGATTCATTCTTCTTCTAATACTCTCTTCTTCCTGGCAATGTTCTTACAACTCTATAAGCAGCTTAGAGTGGCTTAGTTTTGTGAGAGTTGATTGGCTAACATCATCATTTGGCTGCTATCGAGTTTATATACATGTGAATTAGTGTATTTACCCAACACATTCGTACAATACATTTAATTTCCATTCAAATAAACCCACAGCTGGTGGTTAGTCGCTCAATCTCATGAATTAGCATCACGTGAGTAAACTAGGTGCCACTGTGTTTACCTATACTCTTTGTCCAAACAGGGAATTGATTCCCCTCGAAAGCCGTAATTATGCACATATGATTGTGGATATTAATTGAATTGAATTCGAGTACAGCTGTGTGCCACGCCACCGAAAAAGCTGCGACTCATATGATCATGATCTTGATTAACACCGCAGACAGACTCGCGCTCACTTGCTTGCTCTCTCACTTCTGAACTCACCGTCCATGGGATCGCCGAAGGCACTGTGAGTTGGCACATGCTGGTGGTGGTGTTGATGATGATGATGCTGGTGCATTGTTCGCTGACTGTGGCCACCTGAGTGTCCAAACTCTCGCTCCGTATCCGATTCGGTGGCCGTTTCCCGATGATAGCCGCTGCTACTACCGCCTCCTCCACCGATGCCGCCACCAATCACATCGCCGGGACTGGAGCGCGGTGTAATGTCGATCATATCCTCCTCGTCTGTGCCCGCTGTCGCAGTCAGCGAAGTGGTTAGCTTAGAGTGCTGCGCCAGGGGGTGGTCGTGGAAGCTACCGTCGCCGTCGCCGCCCGTCGCTCCGTTCGTGTGGCCGTTCGACTGGAGAAGAGAAAATAACGAAACCCGTATCAGATATCAAATATGGCTTTTGGGGATCGCTGTTGGCTCTCTGAAGCGCTTTGTTTATGCATTGAAACTGATAAGATTAGGATCGGCATAATGTACACACATCTGTACGTGGAATTGTGAATAATTTCCAGCATTTCCGCCCCCTTGAGCCAGATGTTTGTGTGGTTCCGGATAATGGGGTTCGAATGAAACTAACGCTTTGTGGTGAGTAAATTTCGGGTGATTACTTGAGCTTAGAGTTAAAGAATAAATTGAACTGTTTCCTAGTTATTTCAGGAATAGTTTTAGCTATAACATAATGATTAATACGAAACTCTAACAGTTTAAGAAGAAATTAAACTCTTTCCTAGTTATTTCAGGTAAAGTTTTAGCACTTGTTTTTAAGATAACCTAATGATTAATTTAACACAAAATATCCCCGCCATACAAACATATTTTACTACACATTTATCAATTATTTCACCCGTAAATCAAGATTTTTATCAATCGTGTTCTGTGATGGTGATGGTGATGGGGTTTAAGCCCACCTGAGCTTATCACGTACTATGTGGGTGTTGCGTACCTTTTTCATCACCGTCTGGTAGGCGGTTATGTAGCTGTTGCCCTCCGCGGCAGCCTCTCTGCTGCCCTTCAGCGGAAACTTTTCCATCCTGTCCCCTGTCCTGCGCCCCTGCTGCTACCTCTACGCGTACAAATTCTCTAGCTAAGCCAAATTATTCACAATTTTTTGTTGGTTGCGTTTTTGCGTTGCAGCAGCGCACGTCACTAAGTACAAACACACACACGCACACAAAAACAGTTGTTGGCCCCGTCACTTCACTTTCTTTCCATTTTACTTGGTTTGGAGGTGTGCACTCGATGGCGTTGGCATTGAGATGGCTTGAACAGGTATTTTAATCACTTATATAGTACACATTTCATTGGCAAAGTGCTTACTTTTTGTGTGCGAATATTTTATTTGCAAAAAAATCACATACAGTGTGGCCAGAGCGCGGCAGGCCAGTTAATACCAAATATTGGGAGTAAATCGATCACTTATGTTCGATAATCGATCTTTGTCATGATACAATTATAAAAGGTGGTCTCGTCGGCGTTTTATTTCCAATCAGACTAACCTATATTATTGCATCATCGTTGTTGTTTTCTTGCTCCGCTTGTCAAAATCATTTTCTATTATCTGGTATCTTGAGTTTTGTGGGAAGTCTTTCATTAGATTTAATTTCTTTTGTGCGTTTTCAAAATAATGTTGATACAGCTTGAAGGGATTTAATTTAAATAAATAATTTCAATTTTTGAAAAGTAAATAACGGTTAATTTTAAATAATTTAATTTTACAGTATATTTTCCCCATTCCGTTGAATTATTCCACGACCCAACATATTTTAACGTTGCCGCCACCTGGTCACTCTGGTCGCCGAATTTGTTTACGCCGTACACACAGCACGGATTTCGGTTGGGGCCAACAACAACAGCACAGCGCGCCAGCAGCATAAACAACGAGAGTGAGATGGCCGGCTTTGTGGCGGTGCACACAGGTTTGTATACACGGATCCGCCCCGATGAACGGCCAACGATGATTGATGGCCGCCATCCGTTTTCAGGGGCTGGCAACTGCATCGACGAAACCAAGTACCAGCGGGTGATCAAGGAGGCCTGCATGCGGGCCACGGACATTCTGCGCAACGGCGGCTCCGCCGTGGATGCCTGCGAGGCGGCCATCGTTCGACTGGAGAACTGCGGCTACACAAACGCCGGCTTTGGCTCCAATCTCTGTCTGGACGGATCCGTGCAATGCGACGCAGCTATTATGGACGGCTCAACGCTGAACTTTGGTGCCTGCACGAACGTCAGTCGGGTAAAGAATCCCATACAGCTGGCCCGGCGCATTTGCGACGCCCAGGCCAGTCCACAGCTACTGGAGCGCATTCCACCGATGATTCTCGCCGGCACTGGAGCCGAACGTTATGCCGATGAGGTGGGCTGCTCCATGGTCGATCCCTCCTTTCTGATTTCCTCAAAGGCCAAGTTCCAGTTCAATCACTACAAGAGCAAATACGATATGGTGGTGAACTGCAGATCGGGCAAGGCGGCCTCGGAGGAGCCGCTGCCGGTGCCTGAACCCGGCGCTGAAGTAGAGCTAGCCGCCGCTTTGGACACAGTGGGCGCTGTGTGCATCGATGGTGCCGGCAATACTGCAGCAGGCTGCAGCTCTGGCGGCATACTCCTCAAGGTTCCCGGCCGTGTGGGCCAGGCGGCCACGTACGGAGCCGGCTGCTGGGCCACCGATACCGATAAGCTGGCCGTCGCTACCTGCACCACCGGCAACGGTGAGTACCTGATGAAAACCCTGCTGGCCAGAGAGATTTGCAACGGTGCCTTTAGCAACGATTGTGCGGTGACGAGTCTGCACCGGACGTTCAAGCAAAAGTTCCTCGACTCTCCGCTGCTGCCACGGCAGCAGGATCTCTATGCCGGGGCCCTGACCCTGCTCTACTATCCGGGCCAGAGTAGCGGCGAGGTGATGTGGAGCCACACGACCCAGTCCTTCTGTGTCGGCTACATGGGGACCTCGCAGCGGGCGCCAAAGGTTTGTACTCAGGCATATAGCCGCCGGCAGCAGCCACACATCATCCATCATTTCCCATTCGTCTTCTTCGTCTTTTTCTTGCAGTTTCTGCACTCGCCGCTGCCCACGTACAGCGTCCCAGGCCAATCGTGCGTCGTCAATGGCCATAATTTCCATTTGCGCATTTAGATGTGGGCTGGCCAACTAAAGTAACTAGCCGCAGTGTCTGGCTGAGGGGACCGACCGCCTGCACATCCCCCTTATCCGCGGCGCATCTGCAATTCATTTGATTTAATGTTTAATTGCCGCGACAATCTCTGCCAATGCTATATGGTGGCCGGCGCCGGCGGGGAGGCAGCGCTTTGTCTTTGGCGAAATATTAAGATAATTAAGCGAAAACTTTTTATTGTAAATTCTCTCTCGTAGAACGTAAGCAATGAAATAGGATTTCTCAAATGTGTGGCTACACCCTTCCCCCGTTGGAACAGCCGTGTGCGCTAGATAAATCAGCCGGCGGCATGCGAGTCGGAATATCATATTCGAGTGGGGGGCATATGTTTATATCCGTATATATATTTAGACGCGCTGACGTGTGTGTGTGCCTCTGTGCCGTTTGCCGTTTGTCCAAGTGTTTACGGCCATCAATGTACGGAACATAACCCATTAATTTCAACGACATATAGCACAAGAAGCCGCAGCATGCACACACAATATCAAGGTCCCCGGTCTCGAGAATATGATTTGATTATATCGAGAATGCTTTTACTTTTAGCGTAAACCAATGACTGTACATACAAGCGCATATACTTATGACGCGAGCCGTTCTAAGCACATTCGTTTATCCCAATATCCAATGGTATTTCATGGCATATAAACATATTTATTGCTAAACATCTCGAGGCTTTCCCAGCAGAACCCCATTTGTAATGCCCAACTACAAGGCAACTGTGAGTTCCATTGGCTGATGATTTATACTGCCTAAGATCGTGTCCCTGACTGTAGTCACTTGTATTTAAGAGCTTAGGATCGTAGCCATAACTAATCAAGCCTGTAACTCAATTTTTTTTATCATGATTTATGATTGCACTAATTGCTTATTAAAGTTGTGTACTTGTCTGTATAATAATGGGTTTTAATTTCATTTAAATATTAAAAGGAATGTTTTATTAAGGAAAGAGCTTTGTGTGTGTGCTGAAAGTGAACCAGTTTGGCTGTAAGTATAAATTGTGGTTAGTCCAAGTGGAAACTTGGTCACTTTTTGGGTCACAATAAAAGCAGGAAACGTTAAAAAGTCCAAGTCTTTATTTATTTTGTGGAGATTATATAGATTACAAATACTTTGCAGTTTTAATTCTAAAGATTTTATTCGGTGGCAGCAGTAGGGGCAGCTGTAGGATCAGCAGTTGGAGCAGCAGTAGGGTCAGCAGTAGGGTTAGCAGTAGGGGCAGCAGTGGGAGCAGCAGTGGGATCAGCAGTAGGGGCAGCTGTAGGATCAGCAGTGGGGTCAGCAGTAGGGTTAGCAGTAGGCGCAGCAGTGGGATCAGCAGTAGGGGGAGCTGTAGGATCAGCAGTTGGATCAGCAGTGGGGTTAGCAGTAGGGTCAGCAGTAGGGTTAGCAGTAGGGGCAGCAGTGGGATCAGCAGTTGGATCAGCAGTGGGGTTAGCAGTAGGCGCAGCAGTGGGAGCAGCAGTGGGATCAGCAGTGGGATCTGCAGTAGGCGCAGCAGTGGGATCAGCAGTGGGATCAGCAGTAGGGGCAGCAGTTGGATCAGCAGTTGGATCAGCAGTTGGATCAGCAGTGGGGTTACCAGTAGGAGCAGCAGTAGGGGCAGCAGTAGAAGCCTCCGGGCCAGTAGAAGGAGTTACAGTAGAAGTAGAAGTGGTGGTATCCGAGCAGCTGGCCGGTCGTGTCGCCACACAGCTGCCGATGCTCACATCAAAGAAGGGCCTCGAGGCGACACAATTCATGTAGATGGCCACCCAGTTGTCGGTGCCAGATTTCTGGCAGTACAGATAACTGTTGCACTTGGAGTCATCGTAATTCCGGGTGTAGAAATAATTTGGACTTGAACTGGGCTCTGCATCCCTGCAGGCCTGCTGCTTCTGTTCGGCACTGGGCGTTGTGGGCGGCGCTGCTGTTGTAGTGATCGGCTGGTAGACACTGTTGGTGCAGGTGGCCTCCATGCCCACCTAAGAGCGAACAAGCCAAAAATGATTCCGAAGTTTACAAATTGAAGTTGAGAGTACTTACATAATCGGCGGCACAATTGGGCACACACAGAGTTCCAAAGTCACTCAGAGAATCGATGATGCAAACCTCATCGTCGTCGCAGCTGTACACAGTGGAGGTGATGAGATCTCCGCTGGAGGAGCACCGGGCAAACTGAGTGCTGCTCACGCAGGAGAACTTGGCACCTGTCGCACACACTTCACACTTGGCTCCATTTCCGCCTGAGCCACACACATCCAGGACGGTGGAGCCATCCACCAGGGAACTGTCCACACAGACATCCGCGGAATTAGAGCAAACGGTGCCTGTGGGACAGTGCTCGACATCACCAAAGGCAGCATTTTCTGGGTTTGGAGAGAGCAAATTTATAATTAATTTAATCAAAGACGGAAGGAATCCTATTTGATTCAATTTAGTGCTTCCTGGACTCACTCATGCAATTCTGATACGAGGTCTGGTTGTGGCAGTAGACATCGTTGTCCGTCTGGCACTCCTGGCAGGTCTGGGCGCTCACAAGGATTAGGAGAGAAGCCACAATGGCTACAGTTGCAATAATCCTTTGCATTTTCCTTTTGAAACTCAACGCGTTGATGTTGTTAAAACCAAACTATAAACTGATATGATCTCTAGTTGCGAAATGCTGTCTTATATAGCGGAGAGTTGCGTTTTCCAGAAATCATTTTCAGCAGAAACCTTCAGCTGTTTATGGATATATTAGTTGATAATATTACTTATCAGATTTGGAGCTCTCCGTCGGTGTTGAAAATCCTCCCCAATAAAGCAAGATATTATTGCAGGTAAGAGGTGCCGGCCGCATATCAGCTATTGACAGCCATTTGTTTTTGTCTAAACGTCTTATAAAAGGTACTTTTATCCAGATTTTGAAGGTTAATAGCCATTTCTCCCAGACTTGACTCATGTTCTCCGTGATTTGGCATTCCAAAGAGTCTTTCAGCACTTATTACTTTATTTTTGTGATATTATGTTGTTATGGAAACATTATCAAGGTTTTCTGAGTGTTACTTATTGTTTACGTATTCTTTTTTTCCCTTGATATAAACGAAAACATAAATATACACCCATATATAATATTTCAGTTAGAAGAATAACAAGGATTACATGTGTATTTTGTGGCTATAAACCTGCTTCAGTTAGCCTGTCTTTAAGTGCAGTCAGCTGGCTTAGTTACCACACATTCTCCAGCCTTTGAATCAAAGTATTTCTTGGGGGATTTACACGTGAGAAATACGGTAGTATATTCAGTTCCATTTAGTTGGCAGTACAGGTAACTCTTGCAGGTGGCATCGTCAGTGTATCTCGTGTAGAAGAAGTTGGCTGTTGTTCCCGAGGCCGTGGCTGCTTCCGAGCATTTGGTCTTTTGAATCTCTGGGCTGGGCGTCGTTGTCGGAGCTGCAGTTGTTGTGGTCGTTGTGAACTCAAGGTTGCTACAAGTGGCCTTCATATCCAGCTGTCAATCAAGGATCAAGTATAAGTCTAAAGGGAAAAGCTCTCTCTGAAGGATACCTACGAATTCAAGGGCACACTTTGTCACACACACTGTCTTGTGCGGCACAAGGGCTTCTATGTTGCACAGTTCACCATTCCCACAATCGTAGATAATGGAATCAACTAAAGTCGAACCAGAGCACCTGGCAAACTGAGTGCTGCTGACACAACTGTACTTGCCAGTGCCATCACACACTTGGCATCCTGCACCATTGCCCCCAGTGCTTCCACACACATCCTTGATATCGGGATCGCTAGTGGATATTACCTTGCAGGGTTCATTGGCATTGGTGCAAACAGTGCCTGAGGCACAATGCTGCACATCGCCAAAGGGGGCTCCTCCTAGTAGGTACAGAGTTCTCATAGAGGTTTCTTTGTAGTCTCTCCTATACTCACTCATGCAATTTTGATACGAAGTCTGGTTGTGGCAGTAGACATCGTTGGCCGCCTGACACTCCTGGCAGTTTTGGGCCGCAGTCAAAGCCAAGCCACAGGCCATAACAAGTAATATCTCCAAGATCCTTTTCATTCTACTGACACAATTTAAGACAAAGTGCTTTCGGCTACAAAAACTGCACCAAAGTGACATGGTCTCCTACCACTGCACATTTCTTTTATATAGCTGAGACAATGCAAAGCTAAAGCTGTGCAGAGTATTTTTGGAAATCATCAACCTTTATGATGACGTGTTTCGAGCGATAAAGATGTTTGCCAGATTTGATCTAAGCCAAGGAAGTGTGCCAATCATAAAGTAATATCAAAGCTTTTTCGAGGTGAGATTCAAAATATTTTATAGGAATATTCTAACTATAAGTTCTCCAAGTATCCTTTTGAATAACCTTAAAGGCAAATTTCTTCCAAAATACAAAGCAGAAACATATTTTAATGGATACCGATGACAGCCATGGCCTTTGCCCAGATTTATCTGCACATTCAAGTCACTATTTACTCTTTGACAAAATCTTAGTGTGTATAAAGTAACTTTTGTATCAAAATGTAAGTTTTATGATATTTTTGTTTATTTAAATTAATGTTTTAAGGACTTTAACACTTTTAAAAGCTTTACATTTGTCTTTATAAATTGTTTAGTCTAATTAAGTAAAGTTTAAGTGCATCCAGTTGGCTTGACTGCCCCACAATTTGAGGTGGTTGGATCAAAGTATGGCTTGGTACCGGAACAGGATAGGAATACGGTGGTCCAACCCGCAGTAGCGCGTTGGCAATACAGGTAACTGCGGCAGGATGCATCCGCTGCGTACGACGTGAAGAAGTACGAGACACCACTAAGGCTCGAGTTGGCATTCTCTGCTTCAGTGCATCCAGTGGCTTGGTCTGTAGGGCTGGGACTTGTGCCCGGCGAGGCTGTGGTAGTCGTGCCGCTCGGCTCGTAAACGCTGTTGCTACAAGTAGACGACAGTCCAACCTAAAAGAGAGAAAAACTATTAGTTATAAAATCAATAGGATCAGTCGGGAGGACATACAAAATCGGCGGCACACGAGGGCACACAGATGTTGTTATAAGAGGCCAATCCATCCACACTACAAATCTCGCCCTCCCCGCAGCTGAACACACTGGAGCCGACTCCGCTTGAGGAGCACCGAGCAAACTGAGTCTGGCTGACACAGGTGTACTTGTTGTTTGCGTTACACGATTGACAGCTTGTCGAGGTGCCACACACGTCCAGGATGGTGGAGCCATCCACCAGGCTTTCGTCCACACAGATATCCGCGGAATTAGAGCAAACGGTGCCCGTGGGACAGTGCACGACATCTCCAAAGGGAGCATTTTCTGGAGTTTAAATTCCATATTGAAAGTGAAATCTAGGAACTACAATCATGGACTCACTCATGCAATTCCGATACGAGGTCTGGTTGTGGCAGTAGACATCGTTGGCCGTCTGACATTCCTGACAGCCCTGAACCTGGGCATCCACAAAGGCCAGGAGAGAGGCCACAATGGCTATGGTCGCTATAATCCTTTGCATTTTCCTTGGAAACTCTAAGCTGGTGATGTTGTCTAAAGTAAACTATAAGTTGATATGATCTCTAGTTGCGAACTGCTGTCTTATATAGCGCAGAGGTTGTCTTTGCAGAAACCACTTTCGGCTGAAACCTTCAGTTGTTTATGGATATATTAGTTGATAATATTACTTATCAGAATTGGGGGTTGTCTTCGCCTGCCAAAAACGTGCCATATAGTTATAAACAAGTGTTTTGCTGATATATAAATATTCACCACTTCACGATTCCTTGAACTATGGTATAAAAAAGATAAGCCGCTTGTCTGTCAACTGGCTTTTAAAGTTTAATATCTAAATAGATGTCTACGAAGATATATCTCTACGAAAATTGTATGAATCCATAACATATGGCCTTAAAAATCAGGAGGTTGCCTTGTAGAGTTATTGTCTCATATCTGTATCATGATTATTACTAATAATCCAATACCTATAATCTGCCGCATTTTAAAAATAATGCTTAGGTTTATATTTTTATATACATTTTTCGTTGAAATATCTTATTTTCCTGATTATTCTTCTCTTCAAGCTCCCTTTTACTTTCCCATTTGTTCGAGAAAACAATTCAATATGCAATCTTTTATTTAAGAATTCAATATTTTCCAATAATCGTAGTTATTATAGCTAAAAAATCCAAAACAGTTAGACAAGAATTTAAATTCAAAAACTATTTAACAAAGGTAAATTTTATAAAGGGTTTCAAATGACAAATTTATGAGCAATCAGTAGGCTTTGTTGCCACACAACTTTTGGTGGTCGAATCGAAGTATAATTTGGGTGCGGAGCATCTAAAGAAAACTGTAGCCCATTTGGTGGCGTTAGGACCTTTTTCGCAATACAGATAAGTGCTGCAGCTATTATCTCCTGTGTTTCTAGTGTAGAAATATTTGGTTACAGTGCTGGCAGTGGTAGCTGTGGCTTCGGTGGTTGTGCTTGTGGTGGGTGTGGCTGCTGATGCTGCCGCCTCGCATATGTTTTGCTCATCATCTTCACTGGGCGTTGAGGGCGGTGCTGATGTAGTTGTGGTTGTTGTGAAATCATTGTTGGTGCAAGTGGGTTTTGCATCCAGCTTATATTAAATAAGAAAATGGTAAGGAATATAAATAAAGTCCAAGTAAACTGCAAAGATACCTACAAAATCAAGGGCACAAGTCGGCACACAAACGGTTTTGTAAGGCGTAAGGCCTTTTTGGTAGCAGACTTCATCCTCCTCGCAGCTGTAGATTGTGGAGGTAATCAGGGTCGTGCCCTTGCATCTGGCAAATTGAGTACTGCTGACACAAGTGAACTTGGGACTGTCAGCACAAGATTCACATGCGGAGTCGCCGCCACAAACATCCTTGATGGTAGTTGTTTCATCAGGTTTCGTCACACAAACATCCATATCATTGGTGCAAACGGTGCCCGTAGGACACTCTTCTACATCACCAAAGGGTTTTCCCTCTGTAAATAGTTGCTTGAGCCTTTAGCCTTAGCGTTTACATAAGTCTTTCCTCTACTTACTCATGCAATTTTGATATGAGGTCTGGTTGTGACAGTAAACATCATTATCCGTCTGGCATTCTTGGCATGTCTGGGCGGATACAAGGGCTAGGTTGACACAAGCAACTATAAAAAAAATTGCTAGGATCACCTGCATGTTTGAGGCTTCTTTTTAACTGAAAAGTAAAGTATTAACTAACTGAAAGGTGCCTTTCCCTTCTTATATAGCTGAGGGCTGTATCCAAAGCTTTATCCATAAACTGCATCTGGATGCATCAGGTGATCTAGTGCACTTTATCAAATCTTGTATCATCTCAGTCATAAATTTGCTATCATAAGGAAATATTGAAGCTTTTTTAACAAAAAGAAAACAAAGGGTAATTTTCGAGTGAGCCCCCAAATGAAAATAGAGAACTAAATAACATATATTAAATATATATAAAATAAGTAATATATGTATACAAGGGTTTAAAAATAATATAATCCAAATAGTTCTAGTTGTTAAATAAGTGTGACCATACTCAAATGACAACTCTTTGTTTCAGTGTCATACCTACCTTAAGATATCTTTAGTTTTTTAACGGTTTCCTATTTATTTTTTATTTTTTAGAAATATATATTAAAGTTAACGAAAGGTCTGTGATACCCCCAGAGTTCTGTCATACCCTGAAAGCTTTCTGTACTCTTAAGTAGATCTTATCAGAGGAATACGAAATAATAATAATGTTGAATGCTGCCAATAAACATATAAATCCATAAAGAAAACCTTGAATGAATGAGAGATAGACAGCCCCAAGCTATTGACAGTTGTTTACCTTCTGAGAAACGCTCGATAGTCATTCTTTATAGTTATTCCAAAACCCATAAGCCAAGAGAAACCCACGTGCCAAGATTGCTTGCGATCACATTTATTAAGTTTCGTATTTGAATCAAATTTTTCTTAAATATTTTCTCACACAATTTTACATATTACACAATTCACGTTCTTTAATGTTGGTTTTTCTTGCTTGATTATCGTTTCCATTTACGAGTAACACAAAATATCTCTTAAGCGAATTTAATAAATAACAGATATATGTATGCGTATGATCATTTGTTTCGTTATAAGCGAAGGTCAAATATGGTATATAATACGTTTCAAAAGTGACGAAGAAGGGGAGAGAACTAAAAGTGTCTGCTTAAAGTTAAACGTATGCTCTGATAATAGAAATAATAATGCATCCTCAACGGTGAAACCTATCCGGTTTATACATACATAAGTATCTTATAGGAGAGCGCCATGGAGGATGGAGTCCTCGGTTTGGGGATAGTTTCACCGATATTTTTGCAGCACGATTAAACACAATATTACGATATTGGATGGGTAATAATGATTATTACACTTGGTAAGGTGACGCGTGTGGGGCGGGTGGAACATCGGAACATCGCCTGGATCCTTGATGGTGATATTACACATTGAAATGTTGAACTTATGATTCGATATATAGTATGTAATGTGTATATATAATTTATATATGAAAAAATATATATATATATTTATATACGTACGTGTATATAGATGTATATGCATGTATTATGTAGTTAAACTAATCTGTAACTAGGGCTCATTTGATGAATATGTTCTCAGTTTTGTATGTTAAGGTTTTCTTTCGATCCTCGGATCATAATGTGTGTGTGTGTTGTGTGTAAATATAGTTAAGCTTGATTTGTGTAAGTTTATTTTTATAATTTTATAATTTTCTCTATTCTCGTATATAAAATTTGACCAAATACATAAGATTTTCTTTACTTCTTCTTGTTTTTTTTGTGGTTGTTTTGTTTATATATAAAACGAACGAAACAATTCTCAACGATATTTGAAACATGGTTTCACCTAATGCTTAAATGCCTAACACAAAAATAATAAACAAATTTTGAAATTTCATCTCCCTAGCTCCTTTCTTTCTTTTTTCAGCCTTCTCTTTTTAGCTGGTTAATAAAGTAAAATTGTTGCTTCTCGATGATGATATAGGTTCTCAGACATACATATACACTGTGAAAGTAAAACATAATTTCATTTACTTAATTTACTAATTACTCTAATCAACGCGGCGTTCTCCTCCTTCAGGCGATGATTATCCGACTTGTAGGCATCGAGTTGCTGTGTGGTGAGTAATTGTGTGTAAAGAAGGCGTCATCAAGGTAAGAAAGGTAAACAATAAATTAGTTAAATTATACAGAGAATATATGTAAAATAGTAGGATTATGTCGGTGATTAGGGGGCCGGGGGCATGCTTAGTTAATTTTATTCTTTATTTATATTATTTTTTCGGGGATGCCTCAGCAGCAACAACACAACAATGGAAACAACAACAAACAATTAGTAACTGCCTAAGAGGAGGGGGAAAAATAACGAAACAGAACTCATCTTGGACAGACCTAAACTCGTATTACATGCAGTACACACTGGAAACATGATATGACTCTGATTTGTGTCTCGTGTGCTGTAATAAGCTAGCTTTATTGATAGTCCATCTTATATATCAACTAATGTAGAATGGATCTCATGAATTTAGATGCGAAATGCTCGTGTCCTGGGTCTTCCACACCCACCCAGCGGGTAGTATGGCAACAATAAATAGCAGGGAGTTGAATTAAGAACGACAATAGGCAAATGTTTATGTTTATTTCATAATATAACTCAAGATCGATGATCGTTGGTGTTGAGAGTCGAGTACAACACACAAAAAGGATAAACAAAATGGCAGATAAAACGTGTAACAATATGTAACAACAAGAAATCCATAGTATATTT
>JAEIIH010035779.1:0-27396 GCA_018904745.1 Drosophila orosa
AAGAAATTATTGTTTACCTCAATCTAGTTCAAGTTCTGGTTTTACATAATTACATTTACATTAAAAATGTAAAATCAAACAGAAACTATAGCAATTTATCCCCTTTCAAGTGTTATAATAATACTTTAGAATTTTCAAAATAATAGTTTTCAAGTTTTATATTAATTCTTTGGAATTTTCAAAATGAATACATTATAAATACATATATTACTTTTTAATTTTCCGATGGTATATGCACATGCAATGAATTTTAATTCCTGATCAGTTTATATTTTTGAATGTGCTCTAGCTGGTATTTTTAGTTTTCCGCTTCTAGAGACTCGGTTCTCTGAACTTCTTCACAGATTTCCCCTTGTTACTTGTATCCTTCTCCTCTTCTGTCTGGCAGCCATTGCGAACTCACTGCGCCAATACGTTTCCGTTTTCCTGTCTGCCCTGACATTTGCAGCATGTTGCTTGTCATTATCCTTGGCTCCTTTCAGCTTCCTCAATTCATTTTCCTTTTTTTTCCATTGCTTTTTTTATATTTTTGGGGCCTTACGAAATGATTTAATGACAACGAATGAAAAATTTATTGTGCGTGAAGTTTCGTTTCGCTCAAGGGTCGCCGGATAAATTGGCAACGACATCTCGGCGCTATTAGCTGGCGCAGGTCCTGGCCTTACCAACCCTCGTTTAAAATAATACACAAGTTCCTCTGGGGCTGAGAGGGCGGGGCGGGCAGAGATAGGTTGGACAGATAGCAGGTCCTGTCAATGTCATAACTATGTGGGCGTGCCACATTTGCCTTGGTCTGACGGGTCGATAATTATGTTGTCAGTTCCAACATTTCCCCGATTAACCCCCCAATGCTTCGATGCGGGCGGGTCGGGTCAAATTACCATGGATTGCAGTCAAAAATTGCAATTGCAGTGTTGCCATACAGTTGGGAGAATGAGAAGCGCAAAGAAGAGCCCAGATTACTTGGTAATTCGAGAAGCCACTTGTCAGAGTTCAAAGGCAATACCTTTTGTACTTGAAATCGACGAGCTTTGATTTAGATTAAAGAATCTTTTTTATTTAAAGATTAAGAATAAATATTTAATTTCTCTATGCTAAGTAGTTAAGGGATAATCAGGCTGTTTTGGCTTAATCCATTTCTCCCGCGTTCTGAAAACATTCACAGCGCCTTTTGAAAAGTCCCATCCCCACCCAGAGGCCATTGAAGACGTCACAGCCACTGGTCCGGGCCATTAAAATTTCAATAGCTGTGCCCTCGGACGCGGAGTTCCTTCCTTTGGGCTACCAACCAATCGTTCGCCATCTCCTCCTGTCTCCTGTCAATATTGGACAATTCATGCGCATTGCGTAAACATCCGTTAAAACTTTATTTTATGGCCGCCATTTTACGGACGTTTTGGTGTAAATACATTTCCGCCAGCGACAACGGAGAAGGGACAGCAAACAACGGACCAGAGACCAGAGACCTCGGTCCAGTAGCCAGAAAGGAACCACACCGAAATCGAGAGCCGGGCTCTGAAAACTGGAAGGGGACAGATTCTGGCTCAGGAAGCGCAAAAAATGGCGACGCCAACGACGACGGTGGGGCATCGAAAGAAATAACCGGCGTAAAATCGCCAGTGGGAGCGAGGAAGAACGAGAGGCGGGCGACGGGCATAAATTATGCACTGCAAAATAAACGACGAGGCATAATAAAAATCGGCAAAAAATTGTGTACGCAATCAAAAGCATGAAATGGCAATGAGAATATCGGGGAGGAGGGGAATATGTCGTAGGGAAAATACCCTAACTTTGAAAGGGATCTAAATTATTCTGATCTCCTTCGCCAAGTCGATCACACTTTTGGGATGCTTGCGCGATCAGGTAAAGTGGTTAAAAATTATTCAAACATAAGTATATACTAAGCCATAATATTACCTTTTTTTTTAAGAATTTCAGTAAAATTTAGTAATAATCTTTCAATTAAACCAAATGATTCGCAAATATTGTAAGATTATAAAATGAATTTTCAATATTTCCCTAATTTTCTCAAATAGTTAGAGCATCCACTAGACCACACCGTACAATATGCGATTCCACATTCTTTCTTCTTTCATTTGCTGCCGCACAAGAAAGCAATTTAAGGAAGCCATCGCAGAGGCCAACAAAAATAAAAGAAAATCTGACAATTTTAATGAAAAATCTTGTACTTTACGTGGAGGAAGCGAAGGGGGGATGCGATCGGGGGCAGGAGCTGCGTATTTTTGTGACAAGCATGTGACCCAATTATGCGCAATCATGGCGACAAGTTGAAGGAATCATAACAAACAGTTCCATTCAGTGGGGATCTGGATCTGGAGCACAAAAGGCGGAGTGTCACCGGCACAAGACACGAGGCGAGTTTTCTCCGACTTTCCCGTGCCCCTGCCATCCCCCTCCGTTCGCAACAATTTCAATTTCAATGCGCCTGACAGCGCCAGTCCGTCATCAGACGCTCTACTCGCCCTCCTCGACGCAGCCCCTGCTTCTAGCAGAGAAATACGAATCAGCGGCGGAGACAACGTGGCTGGCTGATGACGATGATAAGGACGATGACGACAATCAGAGGCAAACAAACAAGTTAATGTTCGAAGGGGGAGTCGTACACTCAAAAAAACAGAGTTCCAAATTGCCACAAGCTGTTCCTCGTAAGATTCGGAATTTTGTGGATTAATTACAACATTTTTTTTAAATAACAATACTCTTTACAAAAAAATCGTATTTGTAAGATAACCATTTAATGTCATTCATAAAATTTAATTATAATCTAATTATTTATGGAAAGGATAATCTATAATACAAAATACAGTTTCAATAAAATGTAATACACTTTTATTTAATGAAAGTTAGTCGATGATTGAAGCACAGCCAATAAATGCTTTTAAAAAAATTATTTCTGAAAATATCCAATTCCAAAATATGCCTTAAGTTGGATTTAGAATACGACCTTTGTTCGAAATTAATTAATTGAACATATGTAAATATTTAATCTATGTTATTAAGTAAAATTAGCTAAGATAAATTATAAATTAAAGGATGGAAAATGATTTTTTGAGTGCAAGAAGAAAATTTGCGCTCATTGTGTACAGTATGTCCTAGAAGCCAAAAGGCTTTTGTCCTAACAAGTGGCCACAATTGAATAAATGAATGCACAAACGAGTGGGCCGATGACAATGGCCGAATGAATGACAGAGGGTCGCAGCAGCGGAACAGTGGTGCCGAGGGCACGGGGCAGGTGAATTCTCCGCTCATTATGCTCCTCGTTTCCAAATCGCTTTTCCAAATTGCAGGATGGCCGCCCGAAACCCACCCAACTCCTAGCTCCGCTCCTGGCTTGTGTGCTGCAATTTGCGCTCTTTGTCTGCCGCTCTTGGGGGATATGCAAATAATTGCTTTATGCTCTTGTTCAGTCCGGCCCATTATAAGCCAACCCCCTCAGCCTCCCAGTTGGTGACACAAGGACTACCCCTGACACGACTTAATGAGCTTTTATTCTGGTGGCGACCGTGAACTAAGTTAAGTGGATTCCTGCGGCTTGCCAAAAACATAATTGAACATCAATTGCGCCATTTGTTTAGTGTCCTGGCCAACAAAACAGGCTGCTACTGAGGCAGAGAAGCATTTAATGGGAATGCAAAATAGTTTTGCAAGGAGGTCCAAGAGCTATAGTTGATATCGCTTTTTTGAGCGCCTAAATTGTACCCTATTTCCTATTGGTAGAGCCCCAAACCCTATGTCAATGATTTCCATTATTTTGCAGCTCCTTATAAATAAAGATAATGAAATGTTGCTATTATCCCCGCATCTGCTGCGTAGATGGTGCCACTTAATAGTCTGCGCCTGTGCCCCGAATCCGAATCCAATCGCATTCGACCGCAGTACTGTAAATACACTCCCCCAATTTAGAGTTCGATAAGCGGGAAAATCTCCCACGTTCCACTAAGGAACCCAACGAAACCAAATCAACAATTATACAGCGAATTAAGTCAACTCAAGTCAGGGCGACTTGGAGTCAGAAAACTTTGAACGCTTCTCCCGGGCTGGCTCATTAGGCATTCAAGAAGCGTCGGACAAAGCCATTGATAAAACCCTACCCTGAAACCAAGGGTCTCCAGGGCTAGAGACCGTTGCTAAACAAAACAATTTACGTATAAATTAATTTACTTTCATTAATTAGTTGGGGCATTAGGCGATGGAGCCACCTTGCTGGGGTGACAGTGTGGAAAATTGAAATGTAAAAGTTTTCGTTTCGCTTTTTGTTCTTTCAGTTCTTCATTTTGGGAGAAAAGAAGAAATTTGCATAGCAATTCAACAATCATCCCAGAGTTTCGGTAGGAAAAGAAAGATTGTTTCTATTATTTGCATGGCAAAATAAAGTTTAAAGGGAAACTTACACTTGTTTGAATTTATTTGGTCATCTTGTTGGAAAGTTTGTATTCAAACCATTTTGGTTTAGAATAGGAATTGGAATTAAAATAATTATACATGTACACCATATTTTAAAAACATTAAATTAAACCTTATCAAGTTGTGTAAAAGTTTAGCTTAAGGCAGTCTTTAACAAAATATGATCAACAAATATATATCCAGTATCCAGTGACTCAATAAACGAGGGAACTAAGAAGAACATATAACATTGGTTACCCTTAAAAATAAATGATAGACTTTTAATAATTTTGTTATAGAGATACCCTATTAAGGAAAGAAATAAAAATCAAAATTTAAATTTATTTGATCGACTCTAGATCCCGCCTTTGATGATTTGGGAAATCAAATCGCTGGCGCATACTGCAACCAGATCTGTCACGGCTTTCGACCCAAGATGAGAAGACTATCCCCGGACCAACGTCAACCAACCCATAAAATGCTGATGTGTGTAAACTATAAAGATTTTGTTTGCTCACAGCCAAGGGGCAGAGAAAACTATTGTCCGATCAAGAACCCAAGCGCATGCGCCATAGAAACAGAATAAAATGCATTCAAAATGCACATAAATTAATTCAAAATGGAAATGAAATAAAGGAAAGGTTTGGCCAGTTAAACCTATAGCAGTTATGCACTAAAAAATCCGTAGGTGTTGCCGTTGTCACAGTCCCTCCGCCATTGGTGGGTGAAAAACCGAAAGCAGCCGACATTATAGAGATCCAATAAAAGTCTGTTCGACATTCATATGTTTGTACGATCAAATTTATTATTTCATTAAACTTTCTCTGCAATGGCGCTAGACTCAATAGGTATACAAATTCTGAAATAACTACAATTAATACTGATATTCCGACTTAAATACTGGTCATTTTTAAGCCATAAAATCGGCTATATAAAATATAGCAAATTGTCGACAAACTCAGCGCATATTTCCGTGGTCGTTAAATTTTCTCTTTAATGTTTCTGATGAAAGTAACTTTTTTTGTGGCGCACTTTATGGCTAGTTAATAGGAAGCCATCAAAATATTTCAAACAAGACTCTAAAAAAATAAAACTTATAATGATTTCTGTCCGTGGTTTATAGACTTAAAGTACAAATATAAAGAGAACCTTTTAGACTATGATTTTCTTGCATATTTTTATGCTAAAATAAAGCGCTAAAATCAACACAGATTATATATTTTAAGGCTACTATTTCATAATTTTAAAGTAACCCGAACTTAAGAAGTTGGGAAAAAGAGGAACAGAGAGCTGAAGACCGATTCCAATGCCACAAAGAAATCAAATTTATAACCCAACAACAACAACAACTGAGGCTGGGAGACAGAGTCTGAGGAGGGACACAGAAAATCGTGTAAGAGAAATGAAAAGTTAAAAACCTATAAAAATTTAAATTGATTGTTCAATTAATCTTCACAAAACTTGACATCAAGGGGCCAAGTCTGTTTGTTTTTGTTTTTTAATTTTTGTAAGTGGGATAACAGAATGTATGTTTAAATACTTGAAAATATACTTTAGCTAAGTAGAGACATTCTCGAGGCATTTAACGGAAACCATTGCAATCGAGTATATTAACAATTTTCAAAACACCAAACTCACACAAATCCATGGTTATAAACACCACAATCAATACCTGCTACACAATGCAGCGCGGATAAAGAATCCCGCCAATAACAAAGGGCTTAAGACAAGTTACATAAAACCAGTTACATAAAAGAACCCAAAATGGGAAGAAACTGATCGAGGGATCCATAAAGAAAACCCCCTCTGCACCTCTCGGCCAGACAATGCAATAATATTTTTCATATTTTTCCCAGTCTCTCGTCTCATTTTTTGTTGTCTCGGTTGTTAACCTACAGTCACTTAATGTCTCATAATTTCGACTTCATATATGTATGAATGCGAGGGGTCTTGGAGGGATCGCAGGATGGAGCAGCAACGGTACCTAGCTCGACCTTCCCGACTTGTCATACATATATGATTTCTTCTTCGTCTTTTAATTGCTAATAGGTATTTTGATCGCTCCGATCGGGCGAGGGTTCAGTTGGTTAATCAATACGAAGATGCCGCCAGAGCGGAGCGCGTCAAATGAAAACCGATCCCGATCACGATCCCGATCCTTGGCGTTCGTTTAACGACCGATCGATATCCCCACTCCGCTTGCGCGATCCGCCGATCTCCTGGCCCGGCAATCGTCAGCTAATTTCCATGTCTGAGTTTCGGTTCCATCTGGAATGGAGGCTCTTCGGGGCTTCTTTTACGGCTGCCTCCGCTTGCGGCGTCATTAACATTTTCGAGATTTAATCATCAAACATGGCGCGGCGTCCGATCTTCAGCTCAGCTCAGCTCAGCCCAGCTCGGCTCGGCTCGGATCAGTTCGGATCGTATGGGATCGGTTGGTGGTAATGATGGCATGTTCTGTCTCTTGTTTAGCTGCTTGTCGTACATGCGCTTTTATCGGCATTTAAAATATATCTATAAACAGAGATGCCGGGCGTCCAGGAGCGGAAGATTCCATCAAGTTGAGGCGGCGTAAGGCACATAAGCCTAGAACAGTTCGGTGGCAATCCGAAAGTTGGTAATCGGATATATCCTGATCGTAAATGTCTCGTAGATAGAATTATTCCATAAAGAGGCAAGAAGTTGTAATTATAAAATATTAGTTTTGAGGCCTTAAAAGGCCTTTAGCTAAGCTAAACGTATTCCATGTTAAGAACATTAGTTATCAAAAAAGATATAATTTTCAAATAAAAAAATATAAGTCAGTAGCAAGCATATAGGCTGTTTAAAAATGTTATCAACTATTTTCCATTTCATAGACATCTGATTTCCACATTAATGGCTGAAATTCCGCTATAAACGCGTATATTTTTTAAAAAGTCGGACGTGAACAATAATAATTATTGGAATACCTTTATACTTGTTGGATATTATACACTTTTGCAGATCAACCAGGTAACTTTTTCTCTAACTTTCTTAATTTAAAAACATAGTTCTCTAATAGAAACAATACAAATTGTATACTAATAAAGTTGTACGACTATATTCTATGGCTGTGATAGGCAATAGCGAGAGTAAAGAAACTTAATACTTTGCGATTATGTTTATTTTATATTATTTTTTACGCGTTGGATTTGGATGATTTCTGTGTAAATTTGTTCACATTATTGAATCCAAATCGAATGTTGTCAAAACTTCACAATATTTAATTCATACAAGAGAAGCTGTTAGAATATTAGAATATATTAATAAATATATTAAATGTTTCGGCATTAAGAAAGAAATTTTCCTAAATGTCCGACGATTCTGAGAGAGTAATATTATTTCAGGGAACCTTATTAATAAGGAAAATAAATCATTTATATTGAGTCATGTCAAAAGTGTGATATCTAAGATATCACCTAAAACAGCTTTTTACATATGACTTTAACTTCAGTTGCCCCCAAAGGAGTTAAAGTCAGTTAAATTTCGCTTTTCCTAGATTGCCGCTCCCTCATCTATTCGTCGGGGAAGCCCGGAGCAAGCCCTGCACGAGGATACAGCATTTTCATTGATTTCAATTTGCCTGCGTTGCGACGCCATATTTCAATTTCTGACCGACGCACAATTTACAAGCCATAGCATGTGTCTCCAGCTCTCCCTGAGCCCCAGCCACCCATCTCTTTCTCATGCACCGTATGGCCCTCTCTTTCATGTGCACGACCGGGCTGGGGGTGATCGGGAGACGGGACGAGATGGTGGAGGACATTGGACAGACAGCTTAATTGATGAACAAAGGCGTTTGGGCCAAAAGTTGCACGTTTGTTTAAGAGATAGCCCAGCGACGCGTCTGGGTCCTGGGCAGTCTTTTTGCCGAGCTTCGAAGTCGAGGACTTGCAGAAGTCGTACAAAATATTTAACACCCGCTGAGCGTATTTATGGGAGAATGAACCTGTGTGTCCTACTCCTCCTCATCATCAGCGTCGTCGTCTTCTCCTTCCCTTTCCCAAGCTTCTCAAGCTCCCCAATCCCCAATACGCCGCCTCATCCTCATCGTCCATTTTGTCTTAGACGGGGGCCAATGTGTGTGCGATATGGAATGGTGGCTCATCACAGGAGCGTTCTGAGGCATTTTGCGTTTAATGGGTTCAAAACTGCACAAGGGCGAATTTATTTAATTTTTTCATGTATACCATTTATTTAATCATTATTCACAATTCCTAAAGCTAATATATTTGCAGAATGTTTTGTAATAATTGTAATAAATAAAATAAATATTCTCTTTCTCTATATAGTATAGGACAAGTATTTCAAATGATGAAATTTTACATTAAATTAGAACACCGTTGATACTCATAAAAAAAATCTTTGACACAACAGTCTTTGGTTATAGTAGTTGCAATCCTTAAAAAGTTAACTTGTATTATTTTATCCAATAAATGTTTATCTAAATCAGCGGAGGGCACGAGATCTAACGGTTTGAGCAGCGTGATTAAATTAAGCCTCGGAGTGCCCTTCGCTGATCTAAATCATTGCAAAGTTTGCTTTTTTACAGTTTATGCGTGCGGCAGAGGGAGAAATTGTTCGAGACAAGTAGTATGGCGGGGCGTACGTCTGCTTTTTATTGGTTACATAATTTATTTTTTCCTAATACAAACTCCAAATATTCCAGAATTTTCTCAATTTTCTATACCAAAGCAAAACCGCTCCTGTTCCCCAACATCCTTGTCGAAGCTCCTCGATGTGTATATCCCTCCCTCTTTATCCGCATGTGTATCTATCTCTCTCGTTTTCACTACTGCAAGATTTGCAATTCCAATTGGCGCGACGTCTGCGTCTACGTCCAGGTCTGCTCCCGCTCCTGCTCCTGCGTCTGATGATTAGTTGTCGTCTGTACGTCTTCGTTCTTCGCTGCCTCCTTGTCTCCCTTCTTTCTCTACGGCCATCTAGCCCTCTCTGTCTAGTCTGCAGTGGGGCTTTCTATGGCCACGTTTAACCTTCTTTTTATTGCACACACGATGCAATTATTTGTTTTATTAACTGTTGAACATGTTTTCTCCGCTCACAGTGCACCATGTTTTCCCACTGATATATAAGTCGCTTCCAAATTGTAAATTGCAAATTTTATTAATTTCTGTCCATGGGAAACTTGTTCCCCAACGATCAGACTCCGTGTGGGTTCGCATCGATTTGGCTTGGTTTGGGCTTGGTTTTGATTCCGTCTTTTGTCCGGTTTAACAATTTTCAGCTTTTAGTTCGCTGGTATGTCGGCAATTAACCTTTTAAGGTTCTTGTGTTTTGGTCGAAAATAAATGGTAATTGTGGAGAGGTTGAAGCTTCTCATGGTCTCATCTGTAATCGTTTCAATTATAGGTTAGAGATCCTACATTTTATTAAGGCCTTGTTTAATTTAAAACTATTTTTTGAATATATTTTATAAATAAAATATATTTATATATTATATAAAATAAAATACCTACGTAAGAGTCTGAAAACATGCCTAGGATGTGGCAATTTTTCATTAGTTAAGCCTGAGACAGGTTGATTTGCATAGAAAGCTCGACCAAAAAATTAATTTTCCCACCCCAGTTAGTGAGCGGCGGAAAGCAAGGGAAGTGGGTAAGTCAACTACATTAACATGAACTCGGGTCGAAGATTAATCAGTCAAGCAACCATAATAAAAGGCTAAGCGCTATTTTGCGACATTTTGATAAATATCGAATCAAAATAATGCGTCAAAAGAATTAATCACGATTAACCAGGGGCCAGGGGAGTGGACGGGGGGATTAGCCAGCGTTAATGATCGATAAATGAGGCAGCGGGGGTGAGCAGGAGAACAAGTGTTCGCCATCACACGCCATTCTCGAATTAGTGGGCCCCGAGGTAAGGAGTGACCCCTCTCACCCGCTAACGTGTCCCCTCGCAAGTCACCCCCATCATCATGACTCCGCGGCAGAAAATGTCACATAATCGGAAAAATTAAATGCAAATGTAATAAATCCGTGTGAAAAAGGGGCGGCCCGGGGCCACCCCCTGATTTGTATTTATTTACTTGCGACTTTCGACGCATAATTTACCATCCTGCCAAGCGGAATCCACCCGAAGTCAATTTATATTCAAAGCCTTCCCTTCTGTTTCCTTGTGTGGGAACTGAGTCATGTGGTCTGGGCATCAGTCGGGATGTCAGTGGGATACATGGAAAGTCCGAACCCTTTGCACTTTCCTTTAACTATTTTCCCCAACTTTGCGGAATTTTCATTTAATTTGAATTAAATCGTTCGTGTGGCTCTTCGATGAATGGATTGCACTTGTTGAACTAGTTGGAAAACCCATTATTTAATCAGCTTAGCATTTTCTTAAAGCATTTTCTTAACTCAACAACTCATTATAGTAAGCCATTATATAATTTTATATATATATATTAGAAATCAACATGGATTAGGTGACATATTGCTTAATAGAATGTATTATCATTAATAAGCGCACAATGTAAAAGTCCTTCTTTAATTTTAAACGAATTTACAGTCAACCCTCACACTCCCGCTGTCCCTCACCCTTTTCGCGGTCTTGTTTGTTTATGTTAAATTTAATCAAAATCAGTGTTAAGCGGCGATCGTTCAAACAGGGCCCCAAGGGTGACATTAGATGGCGTTTAGCACGTGCAACAAGCCGCAAGCAAGGCCATTGTGTGGGTGGGGGCAGGGTGGTTGCTTGCCAGCCGCCTTGGCCGCAGCCCTTAATTGCGCGTGTAATCAGTTGGCCGAAAGGGGGTTGTGCGAGTCTAATGCCCTGTAAATGCAACTAAACAGCTTGTGCGACGCTTTCGGGTAGAAGAGTGTCGGGGGATTTGACTTTGGGCGATGTAAGTGGCGTTGACGATGTGATTCCGATTTGATTTGATTAGATTGCATTCCATTAGCAGAAGATTGATGGAGCATATGTTGTAGGTCCGGTAAATTCAGTTGCCGTGATATCCTTCTTCCTCGTTGAGTTTGATGAAAGTTTCTAAGCAATTTATGATTCAAAACAACAACAAAAATTTACCGGCTTTTTTATATCAAAATATGTATTTTTATTCATTCATTCAAATATAAGGAGATAATTTCCATATATGAATGTATATGTACGTACACACTTGTACATGTAATGCAAAACCAGCAGGTGGACCTATACCAATCCCCCGAAAACACCTTAGGATAATAATAAATATAATAAATTTGCATAATAATTTTATACGCCTTTTTTTACTTTTACCACTTGAGGTGTTGATTTCGTTCGCCTTTTTCTAGCTTGCAGAAAATTCTTTTCTCCTAAATCAAAACCCTTAGTAAACCTTAGGATACTAGATAATTGAATAAACCTCATAAAAAACATTAAATGTAATATTTTTATTTATGTGTTTTTTTTTATATTTTTTTATTTCTTTCATTGTTCTCTATATAATTTATATTTATCTTAATGGTTAGTCCTAAAGTAAGTCCACAATTAATTTTTAAAAGTTAGTGTGGCCAAAATTAATAGCTCTATTAGGTTTATAATTAATTAAATTTAATATGGATAGCAATTCCGCATTGCCGTTTACTAAAATTTATTATAAAAGGCTAATTTAAATGTATTACCCATAGGTTTCAGCGATGTCGAAACATTTTTTTCAGGCTTTTTCACAAATGTCTGTGGGAAATCAAAAATGTCTGTCGCAAGTAATAAGGTATGGAAATACTGTTTTAATCAAAAATAACTTATTCAACCCTTAAAATAAATAGAAATCATTTGTATGATATAGAAAGACTAAGGATTATCTGTATAAATCCTTATTATCATCAAAATATTGTTTGAAAATAATGGTCTTTTTCACAGAATCATGGTATGAAATGGAAATTCTCATTGTTATTTTTAGGGCATATCCGAGGTCTGAACAGAACAGGGACCTCGAAAGAATACTAAAAAAAATACGATCTTTCGACACCCCCTATGAAAAATGGAAGCAGATCACTCAATGGGAACAATTAATTTAATAATTAAAACTTAGGAAAGGAAATTAATGGAAACTGTGCGTGCATTGGCTTTGATAAACATACATATGTACATATCTTAAAGCTAATTATAGCAAAGCCATGATTTGAATGATGACCTATATAACCTATAATAATGCTTGAATAATTATACAAACATAATCATTCCTTAAACCATTGAAAAATTAAGGAGCTGGGAAACCTGCGGTTTTTATTTAGACCACTTTTTTCTAGTCCACAAAGACAGGGGCACCGACAAGGACCAATGACTGAAGGAGATTTGGGTTCACGAGAAGACGGACGACATCTGTTATTACCGACAGTTGTGATGGATTTCTATCGATACTGCTGCTGAACGCGTATGATCCCTGATCAAGATGGAAGATTTTTTGCATCATGATCCTGATGGATTGCCGCCGGCGTATGTCCATGGTTATTCCTGAATAATTAGCTGGAATCATGATACTAAAAAAAGCTCTCAGCGGTCCACAAAATCTGTTATAAAATCAATTTAAAAAAAAACGCCAATCAGCAAGGATGCGGCAAGGCTGCCACTCAGTTAGGCAAGGCTGCCACACCAAATGTGGCAAGGTTGCCACACCAAATGTGGCAAGGTTGCCACACTCGTTCCAATCAGAACTGCTTCAATCCAACCAGAAACTGCTTGAATCCAACCAGAACTGCTTTGGAAAAAACGCTTACTGCTTTGGAAAAACCTTTACTGCTTTCGAAAAATCGTTTACTGCTTTGGAAAAATGGCAAACTGCTTTCTCAAAATAGCGAACTGCTTGGGAAAAATAAGCAAGCAGTGCAAGCAGACGCTCGTCAACGCGATAATGGGCAGCACTGGTCGCTGAGCCGCGTGAGCCAGACTTTTCGGTTTCGAACAACCAGCGTTGCCAGACTTTTCGGCGTCGAGCGACGCGTTTCCCGCCAATTCTGTGAATTTTCAAATTGTTGTTTGTTTGTTTTGAAAATAAATTTAATAAATTTATTAATTTTTTTCTACATTATTTTAAATTTAATTCCTAACTATTTTGTTAAAAAAAAATGCTTAACACGGGGTGTTACCGCAAATTTATTTTAACTTTTTAAATACGAATATATTGAGAAATGTGTCCAGTATGATGGAAATGATGTCGATACACATTTCGCTTGCAAATCTGATTAAATTTAAATATAAAATAAACTATGACAAATTTCCACCGCGACCAAAAACTTAATTTTTCTCTAAAGTGATTATTTCCATATTTGTTACATTAAGAAATGTTCCGTTTGATCAAATTTGAAAGTCTTTTACACGTTTGCGCAATCGCGATTTTTCATTATTTTGATGAAAAAAGTCATAAGAATTGACCTGTTTTCTTTTAATGATATCTTCTAAAACGAAGCATTACGCTTTGACTTTTTTCTTCTAGCATCACTAGAAGAAAGCAAAGAGTCCGAATATATCGGATGTATTTTCTTTTAATTTTTTTAAAAAGTAAAAAACAACATGCAAAGTATGATGGAAAAAATGTCGCGTGCGAATCTGATTAAACTTAAATTGTAAAATAAACTACTTTATATTTCTGATTGAAAATAGAAGCATATAAAACTGGCATTAATGCATAACATTTTAAAATTTGTTTCATTAAAATAAACCCTGGCGTTTCGCTGAAAGTGAAAGCTCGCCGCGAAAGTGACTTCTATTTTTGTCGCGTGCGAATCAGCACTTGCACCAATTATAGTCCTAGGCAAGAGCTATAAGTTAACATTTATAGAAAAAAAATGTAACAAATTTAACATACGTTTTTTATGTTTTGAATGCGTACGAATGTCACGTGCGACATTATGGAAATGCCCATCTGAAACTGGCATAACACTATTTTAAAAATTGTTTTTTTTTTAATAATTCCTGGTGTTTTGCTGAATTAGCGTTTAAACAGTGCGCCAAAGTTACTTCTGTTTTTGCCGCGTGCGAATCCTTAACTTTTTTTTGTATATTCTTAAGTATGAGCAAACGCTCAAAATCAGTACCAATAACATACGTTTTTTGCTTTGAATGTTTACATATTATATGTATGTGTTGGGATTACATTAATTTTAAGAGCTTAAGTATAATAAAAAAAATCGTTGTAGCTGTAACTTCAACCAATTTTTAATAATTCCAAAAAACGAAAGAGAAGGCCAAAAAGCACTACAAAAAAGTTACAAAAGTTAGAGATTATTTATGAAAATTTCAAATAAAACTATTAACAAATACTAAATAATGGCTGTTCAAATAAAATTAATAACAAATACTTAATAATACTAAGCCAGAGCGGCTAAGGCCTTTAGGCTATTTATTTTTTAATAAAGGGTCTAAATGCGCAGCAGAGGCAGACACGTGCAATAATTAATTATAAATGTTTAAATATTATAAACATATTGGGAAATATTTCCATATGACCATTTCCATAGAAATGCCCACAGCGGCCAAAAACTAAAAAGTTGTTCTAAAATGATTTTTTCATAATTGTTACATTAGGAAATATTCCAATTGATAAAATTTTAAAAGACTTTAAAATATTCAAAAACAAATTACGAAATATTCGAATGTATATTCGCGCAAACGCGATTTATCATTATTTTAATGGATAATAAAACTAGGCCTGTTTTTTTAATGAAAGCTTATACAAGAAAAGGATCAACCGATATCAAAAGAATATGTTCCGAGGACTCACATGTTCTTATTTATTTATTTTTTTTTTCACATTTTTTTTAGGAAAATTCATCATCTGATGAATATTGGGCAGCAATAAATGATTAAACCGATGCTGATGGAAATCAAATATTTGAAAATGTGAAACTGGATTTTTTTAGGGGAAAACTCAACTTTTTGAGATTATTTAGGGGGGAAAATGAAATTTTCATCTGGCAACACTGGACGTAAACACGTGAAACGCGCTCTGTTGATTTCGGTTTGATTTTTGTTATTTAAATGCTGCAAAATGGGTTTAACTAAACAATATTTGGCATATCGGGCTATAGATAGCTTTAATATAATCTCATCGGGGCGCGCCAATGTGAACTTTGCCATTGTCGACAAGACGGAGGGTCGATATGTGGCCGCTCCAGCCGCCGAGAATGTGATCGTGTGGGACTTGCGGTGAGTTTTGAACACATTCCCAATGAACTCCTATTACTTAACGAGTTAATTGTAGAATGGGCGATCGCAAGCTGACGCTGCGACGCGAGAAGTTCGAGGTCACCTGCCTGCGTGTGTCGCCGGACCACCTGCACATTGCCGTGGGCTATGCAGACGGCATGGTTCAGATCTTCGACATCAGTTCGGACAGATACTACGACCCCATCTGCTCGCTGGCGCTGCACAAGAACGCCGTGAGCATCCTGCGGTACGATTTGCAGGGCATGCGCCTGGTCAGCGGTGGCCTGGACACCGAACTGCTGGTCGTTGACGTCGTGGAGCAGGCGGGCAGAGCGAGATTGAGCGGACACAATGCCGCCATTACGGACGCCCACTTCCTGCAGCGCCTGGTGGAGGAGAGCGTCGTGGTGAGCTGCTCAAAGGACACACAGATTAAGTTCTGGAATTTGGAGACGCAGTTCTGCTTCAAGACCATCGTGGACAACCGCACGGAGGTGTGGGCGCTGGCCTTTATCGGCGATTTGATGGTGGCGGGAGCCGGCGAGAGCGGCATGAATGTGTACCGCCTGAGGAAGCAAGAGGGAGCCGCAATAGCCGAGACCCTGGAATCGGCCGTCGAAGGCTTGTCCATAGACGACGAGGACACGATAAGTCCCATTAGCGTTAGCAACTGCGGAACAATCCAGCGGGCGGGCAAGGGACGCACCGTCAACCTGGTGACTGACCCCAGCGAGAGGGTGCTCAGCTGCCATGGCACCAACGATCTGATCGAAAACTTCTACATCTGCACGTCGGAGGAGGTGAAAAAGCGGCTGGGTAAGCGCCTCAAGAAGGAAAAGAAGGCCGCCGAGGAGGACGGCTCTAGCGATGCTGCCAAACTCTCCACGGAACAGTCGCTGAGCGACGAGATCAAGCGATTGGAGAGCGTTCGAGCCAAGCAGAAGATCAAGTCCATCGATGTGGTCTTGGGACAGAATCAGGAGCTGCGTGTCCTAGTCAGTCTGGCCAATAACAGTATGGCTCTGTACTCGCTGGAGGCTTCAATTAAGACGCGCAAGGCAGCCGATCCCAGCGTGAAACTGCTGAGGTCACTCACCCGTCTAGGCCACCAGTCGGAGGTGCGTTCCGTGTGCTTTAGCAACGATTCCCTGGCCGTCGGCTCGGGGGCCGGGGAATCGTTCAAGTTCTGGGACCGCGATGCCATGCAGTGTCTGCGCACAGTGCCCACAGACTACATCCTCTGCTCAAAGTTCGTACCCGGCGACCATTACGTGTTGCTGGGCATGAAGAGCGGCAAACTGCTCATTGTGGATGTGGCAGCGGCCGACGTTGTGGAGGAGATTCCAGCCCACGACAGCGAGCTGTGGTCCATTGCCCTGCTGCCCGATCAGAAGGGATGCATCACCGGCAGCGGGGATACCACGGTAAAGATCTGGACATTCGAACTGATCGATGCGGGCGAGGACGCTGCTCAGACCAAGGTGCTGTCCCTGCTGCACAAGAACACACTGAAGCTGGAGGAGACCGTGCTCTGTGTGGGCGTCAGTCCGGACATGAAGTATCTGGCCGTGGGCCTGCTCGATGCTACCGTCAAGGTGTTTTTCCTGGACACCTTCAAGTTCTACCTGTCCCTGTACGGCCACAAGCTGCCCGTGCTCTGTCTGGACATATCCTACGACTCTAATCTGATTGTGACCGGATCGGCGGACCGCAATGTCAAGGTGTGGGGCCTCAATTTCGGCGACTGCCATCGCTCCATCTTCGCCCATGACGACTCGGTGATGAGCGTGCAGTTTGTACCGAGGACCCATATGTTCTTCACCTGCGGCAAGGACGGCAAGGTGAAGCAGTGGGATGGCGACTCCTTTGAGAAGATTATCACCCTGCCGGGCCACATTGGGGAGGCGTACTGCCTGTCTGTGTCGCCCAACGGCCGGTACCTGGTCACTTGCGGCTCCGATCGGACACTGAGGATGTACGAGCGCACGGACGAGACGATTGTACTGAAGGATGTTCAGGAGGAGGAGCGCGAGCAAATGGAGAACGAGCAACTGGCCACGGGCGAGGATAATGCCGTGCCCTTGCTCCCAGGTCTCAAGATGCCCTCCCGCAAGACAGTGGGCTCCGAGCAGTCGGCCGAATCCATTCTCGAGTGCCTGGAGATATCCAAACAGTTTGAGCTGGAGTCGGAAGAGAAGCCGGAACTGCATCCCCTCATGCAGGCACTGCAGGTGAAGAATCCCGTCGACTTTCTGGTCAGCACACTAATGCGGATACGAGCCTCCGACCTGGAGGAGGCACTCCTGCTGCTGCCCTTTTCCACCGTGTGCGAGGTGCTTGAACGCCTGCCCACTCTGCTGGCCCAGCGACCCGATCAACTGGAGCTGCTCTGTCGCGTCACCATCTTCCTGTTCAAGGTGCACATGAAGCCCATTTCGGCGGCCAAGACGATGAAGCCGCTGCTGGTCAAGCTGCTCTCCATGCTGAAGCGCGATGTCGGCCAGCTGAGGGATATCCTGGGCTGGAACCTGCACGGCCTGGCCGTGCTTCAAACCGAGGTGGAGCAACGCGAGGGCGTCCAGCTCTTCCGGGAGGCAACGCAGGTGCGCAAGAAGCGCGACAAGAAGCGGCGGGAAGCCAGCAAGCGACGGCTGCAGATCCAAATGGCCTGAGAATCGCAATCCTTTATATTTATACGTTTGTATATTATATTTGTAGTAAGGCAATTAAAAAAGGCTAGTTAGTTTATGGTACAAGATAATTTGTGGATTTACTGGATCTATATACATATTTCTGTGAGCGTACATTAATTTTTTAAGGAATACTGCGCCGATCACTGAAAGACTTTCAATTTTCTATACACAAAAGTACATAATAATCGGGTTGGCGTAGGAATTCAATTGCAAAAAGCTCAGATTGCTGCACGAAGAGCGTCGATTCCTAGATATTTAAAAGCAACACGCAAACATCATGGACTGGAAGATTTTGGACTAAACACGTAACATGGAACTAGGGACTCGCCTGCAATTCTGAGTGCATTGCGAGCTTAACAAATGCCTGCTTTCGGGAAACCATCGCCGCCGCCAGTTCCACAAGAACCTGTGTGTGGAAATTTTTGGTTACTTGGCACAACAAATAAATGTAGAAACTATGAAAACTTGCCGCCACAACGCTGGAAGGCACCGGGTGGCCCATAGCTGAGCTTCTGAATTGTGCACTTCTCAATGGGACCGGATGGCCGGCAGTAGGATGTGTATCTGGCCCAGGGCAGCGGCTCCTTGGGCGGTATGCAGTTGGGCATGTAGCTGAGCTTGTATGTGGTACACTTCTCCATCGGTCCCTCGTTGCGGCAGAAACCCTGGCGCGGCCGGACGGACTCGGCCCGCGGGAAGCAGGTGACATCTACCGGCATGTACGACAGCTTGTTCACCGTGCATCGCTCCATGGCGCCGGTGGGTCGACAGAAGGCGGTGCGCGGCATGATTGGGGCCCGGCGTACATGCGGCTTGGCCACAAAGTCGTGCTTCTGGGTGGTCATTGCATACATGGGTCCGTCGAAGCGCAGTCCGTTCTCCATCGGACGGATGGGCGGAGTCCGCTCTGTGCAGTTCGGCTGATAGGAGAGCTGACAAAGCACATTACTCGATTAGTTAGGTTCGGTTAAAGAAGTATTGTATGTAGTTCCGAATTACCTTTTGAATGGTGCACTTCTCCAGCGGACCAGTGGGTCGGCAAAAGGTGTCTTTTGGCAGCACGGGAGCCGGCTTGGCCCGCGAGGCATCCACCGGCATGTAGCTTAGCTTATAAACCGTGCTGCCGGTCCCGGAATCGTTGCCACAGAAACGCAGCGTCGACAGGGGCATCACCGGGGCTGTGCGCGCCTCATTGCAGTTGGGCATGTAGCTCAGGTTGTAGGTGGTGCACACGTTGGAGTACCGCGGCGGCACACAGCGGATCTTGTCGGCCCAGGGAGTGGGCTCCTTGGCCGGCAGACATACCGGCATATACGACAGCTTCTGGATGGTGCAGCGCTCCATGGGTCCCGCCGGCTTGCAGTAGTGCGATCCCTGGGTCATGGGCTTCGGCGGCGGGTTCTGGCACACATCGATGGGCATGTAGCTAAGCTTCTGGATGGTGCAGCGCTCCATGGGGGCGTTTGAAGTGCAGATGGCCACCCGCGGTAGTATGGGATCCCGCTTCACAATTCCCTTGGGCACGTAGTCGTGCTTCTGCGAGGACATCGCATAGATGGGACCCTCGAAGCGTAGGCCACTCTCCATGGGAAGGATGGGCGGCGTCCGCTTCACCGGGCACGGCGGCATGTACGACAGCTTCTGGATGGTGCACTTCTCCAGCGGCGCTGTGGAGGCGCGGATCTGGGAGCACGGCATCACGGGTCGGGCCCTGAAGTTGTCGCCACAGTTGGCGTAAAATGAACGCCGGTAAATCGTGTCCGTATCCAGTGGCGCCGTGGAGCGCATAAAGTGCGACTTGGGCACAATGGGCATCGTGCGTGGCGGCTGCTGGTAGCAGCAGCCTCCGGTGTCCCCGCAACCGCACGGCGGACACGTGGATCCCGGCGGGCATGGCACAAAGTCGGTGGGCGCCTGGCAGGGAACGCCAGCGTTGGCGCAATCGCCCGACATGGCAATGGAATAATGTTATGTGATGTGCGGTAACTTACAGTCGGGACGCAGAGAACTCAACGGAAACTGCACAATTGCCAAGGAAATAATTTTGGGCTCGTAGAACGGATAGACTGGACTGGACTCAACACCTCCAACACGACGAAAAGTAATTTGGCTTGGACAGACAGTTGACGACGAAAGGTTTCCCGATGTGTTCTATATAGCTAGAGAATATCCAATGAGTTGGGAACATGGTCTCCTCCATCCACTGAGTGAAGTAGAAAGCCCAGGCCACCCAGGTGAACTAAGTGCGACACATTCGATTATTTGTTATCATTTCTTATTTATTTCCGCTCTACACTCTTCATTTCTAGGCGGATATCCTGATATTTTGATAAGTTTCGATAAGATGGGTCCTACAGGGGCTTCTTCTTCTTCATCTGGGGGGCACATGAAACACTCGAGAACTTCAACAAATAATATAAATACACTGTATAATCATCGAACGGGCTTGCATCATAAATTGGAATCTGGTAAATGTGCCTAACTAAGCGTGTCTAACTAAACTCGATTTAAATAATTAAACATTAATAGAAATCACGTAAAATATAACTTATTTACAATGGTTTTGCCTGCTTCTTGCATCGATTTGCGTACATCAATAATGTGGGCTGGGGCGAATACTTAAAGGATCAGCAAACAATATCAAATATCGAATTTCGAAAATATTTCGCGGTAAACACAAACAATTCCATTCGCGGCTTAAACATAAAATCATTGAATTCAATCCCGTGTATAAGCGGGGTTTGGGGGTATAGGAAAGGGGTTCGGATGGGCATTCATTTCGACGATTAATTGCCGCTTAAAACATCTTTCGATTGGCTTACAAATTATTTAGGTATTAGGTTAGTCTTAGACTATATATTCTCGTAATATTTTGTCGCACAGGATATAGCAAAAATACAATATTATATGTGTGGTGTATACATGATTCAGTTCGCTTGACATCTCTTCTCGCTTAT
Organism: Drosophila orosa; assembly: GCA_018904745.1. Lineage (NCBI taxonomy): Eukaryota > Metazoa > Arthropoda > Insecta > Diptera > Drosophilidae > Drosophila > Drosophila orosa. The sequence goes on from JAEIIH010035779.1 coordinate 21,215, forward strand.
CACTAATCGCTAATGATCGCAGGGGGGTTACAAAGTGGGCAGATTGCTAGGCACCTGGTCGATGAAATTGGCCGGAAACTGGCCCTGACGACCCCCCACCTCGCCATACAGCCAGTCCTCGTTTATTCTATAAAGCACGGTGACCCTCTCGTTTTCCTAGAAACACAGACAGAATGTTGCGTTTAGTTTTCAGAAAAGATTTGGACTGGGGAGAAATGTATTACCTGCAGGGCTAGATCTCCTTCCACACCGCCGGGAAAGTGGTACAAGCAAATGGCTGTGGATGACGACGAGGCTGCAGCAGCAGCAGGAGCAAAAGCAGCTGCAGGAGCTGCAGCTCCACCACCATTAACGGCGCCCAATGGCACTTTAATTTCCACATAGTTGATCGGAAAGATACCCACGCAGCCGGAACGTGTGCGTCCCTGCATCCACTCCGCCGTTGGTTGGTCCATCAAATAGATCTTTTCGCTTTCCTGCAAGCAGACAACCCGGTTAGGAGACACTAACTTGGTCACTGGATTCGTCAGAGTTTAGAACTTACCCTGAAGCTGAGATCCCCCTCCTCCACGCCATCGAAATCGTATAGAGCAATGGCATAGGGAATGACCTCCTCCTCGATGTAGCCTTGGCATCCGTTGCTTAGCGCCATGGCATCTACTTTGCCTGCGATCACGTCCAGCATTGAGATGCCTCCGTTGGAGGACGACGACGGTGGCGGCGGCGGTGGTGGTCCCTTGGGCATGGGCGGCGATGGTGGCGTGGCGTAGCCTGACGACAACGTATAGCCTGGTGGAATGCCTCCAACGAACGGCGGCGGCTTCGGTGCCTTTGGTTTCTGCGATATCTTCGGCTTGATAATGGTGGGCATGGTCAGCGACTGTGTCGGCGGCAGCAGGCTCTTGCCATTGCATAGGGGATTGTCCGAGCTGCGGCTCTGCAGCTGATATGTCTGGCGCACAGGCGCCGAGCCGAAAGTGTCGACAGTGCCGTGACCAGCACTATCTACCGCCTCCCAAGGATCCAACGGGCTCTGTGTGGATGGCCGCGAGCGGTGATAGTCATCCTCGAATCCGCTCTCCGGCTGCGAAACGCTTCCGTTGTTCGGGGAACTGAAGTTGCTGTCGGAGCTGAAGCTATCCACGCTCACGCAGTCGCTGTTCGACTTCTGGGTGAAGGTCGGCGACGAGGGCGGCGAGTCGAAGCTGATAAGCTGCCCCTCATTCACGCCCGCATTGATGGTCTGCTGGGAGGAGTAGTGGGCGCTGCTGCTGTGACTGTGACTGCTCGCTGTGGTGGTGGTCGTATTCCAGGCGTCATTCCAATCCACATTGCTGAACGCCGCACTGGCTGCCGCGGAGGAGGCACTGGTGGTGGTGCTACTGCTAGATGTCCGGGCATGACCGCTGCTCAGGCCGTAGACGCGACTCTGCGCTGCGGCCTTAGAAGCAGCGGTGGGTGCCGTGGACATGGACTTTTTCCGATGAAAGATGTTCGAGATGAGACTGCTCCCGCCGCCGGCCGCCGCCGCTGGCTGCGATGAAGAGGTGGATGTGACCGTTTTCTGTCCGTTAACCAGTACCCTCGGCGGCGGCGGTCGTGGCGGGGGCATCTTCTTGAAGCGATCATTTCCGTTTGTCCCGAATGGATCGTCATCCCAGTTGGTGGCCGGCGTGTAGCGTGCCTGTGGAAACTTTCTGGTGATGCTCGATCCTCCCGTTCCCATCTGCTCGTCGAACAGGCTGCCGTTGTTGCCGTTATTGTTGTTGTGAATAGGGCGCTTGTGGAGAGAGTTCTGCGTCTGCAAAGGTCCCTTTGGTGGTGGCGGCAGCTTGATGGTCAACTTCTGGAGACCACCGCCGCCCGCCTGCTGTTGCTGCATGTGCTGCTGCTGAAGCTGGAGACGCAGCTGCTCCAGGCCGGCGTTAGCTCCAGCCGCGGCCGTCTGGCCACGAGAACCAGGCGGAGCTGGCGCAGGTCTCGATGGAATGGTCATGCTGCCTGCAGATGAGAAATAACAAAAGCGGGTTAGTTAGCTTCACTGCCAAGTAGCGTTCTCTAATTAAACATGCAAAAATTGTTCCCTTATCGCGCAACATTCGGCCTTGATAAGGCTGATGACTCACATCTGTGTCTATAATACTTTGTGTAACACTTTTCTACTCTAAATTTCAAAGACACATGAATTTCTGAAACTTTCAAGAGTTTACTGAGTTGTATTCCGCCAACAATCACGTTCAAGTGGAAAACAAAAACTAAAGATAAGATATCTGTCGTGTGGCAAACCAAAAACAAAGATTGGGGAATTAAAAGTTCATTTCATTTCACTCTCAATGAGAAAGTATTTCAAAGAAACGTTAAAAATGTTTAGAATTAATTAGAAATTATTTTCCGTCTCAGTTAAATCTTAAATCTCATTCCAATTATTTTATTATCTATTATTTGTTTATCTTTTAAGTAACACAGGCTTAAGATTCGCTTACCTTATCAGGGGAACAACAAGAATATATACATATATTTACAATCCCCGATAAGATTTTGGCACAAGCCCCTAGAATTTAAGTGAAAAAAAATGAAATACAATAAAATAGCCTCAGGACACCAGGCCGACTAATTATATTGATAACTAAAGTGGCTTTTACGACAGGGAATACAATCGGTGACTCATCTTTGGTAACTACTTGGAAAAGCTCACTTATTGAAGTGATAACAGAGAGAGAGATACAGAGAGATTTCCAACTGCCAACACCTGCCCATAATGTCCATAATAATCGGAAAATACTAAAGCTAGCAAAGCAAAACAATCAATCAACAGATCAGAAATATGCACTTTTACTGTTTTGTGTTTATTTAAAACACTTTCTTTAAAGAATTTGTTGCTTTTCTGTTGGGGGTTTCTCGAATCATTTACGTCACCTTGCCAAGAGGCGCTGCTGCCACCCACAAAGGCTCTTCTGCTAATTACAGCAGTCGTTCTATTTTTGTTTTTTGCGGAGCACACACCCCGCGAACAGCACGATTTTGATGATATCAGCAGATGCGGCGTAGTTTCCAAATTAATGCCGGAACCACAAAACAAGTAGGTGGAATGTGGAGTGTGCACCAGTGACGACTACGACTACGACGAATGGGTTTGCAGCAGTTGCCCCAGTTGCCGGACGGACAGTCGGTGCCCGGCACATGGCGGAACCGATCCCAGCCGAGCAACTGATGAACAGAACTGCATCTGGCACAAGCGGGAGATTCCCGCCAGCTCAGCAGACGTAGTTTCGTAATGGCCAGCGTGATAAGAGAGCAAAGCCAATGTCGTTCGCTGGCGAGAATAACAAAATGGTTTGCGTATCAAAAGTAAACGAAAAATAAAGAATTTTAAGTCGCAAAAAATTATTGAGCAGCCACATCAGAAGCACAGGGATCGGTTCCAACTGGTGTCATTCATTAGAATGGTGTTTGAATTAACGACACCATCATTCAATCATTCAGAGAACCTCGGTGATGAAGGGGGTGTTTTATACAATATAGCACATGTAAATATTATCAGCTGGCGTCTGGTTTGGTCTTGGATATTAAAGTACGTCACAGCCTGAATTCCCCAAAGGTCATTTTGCGGAAAAACAATATTTACTCTACAAAAAGATGGGTGTAGGAGAAACAGCTCTCCGCCTCTTTTAGTGGTCAAAACAAGCTAACACATGGCTGGCACTACGCATGTTTAATGTTTGCACACAAAAGCCACTAACAAATACTTGAAACTACTTCCGTTTTTTTTGGAACAAGCTTATAAGGAAATTACTTTAAGCATAAATAATTAATTAAGCTTCAAAGGAGCATTCATAGATATTATTATACATATCCCCTGTGAAAAATATCCGTTTCCTTTATACAATACGAAAGCTTCAAAGAAACTTTCTAAACTATTTATATTCATTTATTTTTTGCCAAAATTTGAATGGGAACATCCCGTAAAGTCTTCTTTAAGAAAATTAATTCAGCAATTCGAATTTAAATTAAAATTACCCATAATTCTATTCAAATAAACTCAATGGTCGATCAATGATTGATCAAATGAGCACAATAATTGTATATTTAGCGGATCATATATACCACTCTGAATCAGCTTTTTAATGATAGAACAAAGAGGGATTTTGAATGGCAACTTTCAAAGGTTTCAGCTGGATTCATAAATAAATAATGTATGCATGCGAATTTCATGTAAATATCTCCCATGCCTTTTATAAGAGACCTCCCTCCTCTGCAAACGATAAATAAACAACAAAGGCGCGAGAATGAATATCAAGCTAAATTTGTAAATGTGTTTGAATGTTTATTTTGCCCATTATTGGGTAACTGGTTGACGGAATGACTGGCGGACACGTTTTCACTGGTTAAAGCCACAACAGACCAGAGCGCGCATTGCAGTTGCAATCTAATTAAAATCACCTTCAGAAGGTGATGATGGGAGCGAGAGAAAGGGAGGACCACCCACCCATCCACAGCAATGGACATTGGAATCGTCGGGGCTTCTGAATGCCAATTTAATCATTTTCAGCCGCTCGCTTTTACTATTTGCTTTGTGTGGCGGCGGCCAGTGTGCAGGGATTCAAGAGCAAGAGCAGTATCTAAATAGATACATAGATATATAACACAATTACCCACACGCTTTCCTTTTTCCACATTCCCTCGTTTTGCTGATAATATAATCACTCTAATCAGAATAATGAGAGGAAATGAGATTGAACAAGTAACATATTCACATACTGGCGTCATTATCAGACCATTAGCGAAGATCTAGCCTACATTAGCAAATGATGTGAATCTCGGGCATTAACTGGCCACTAAATTGAGCTAAAAGGTGGCATCAGCTGTGGACTTGATATAAATATTACGAGACGAACGCTAAATGAATTTGACGTAGGCTTCACGAACGGGTTTCTATATAAATACTTTCCGTTCTTTCGGTGTAGAATTTATAGTTTTTTGGTTGAACTTAAAGGTGGTTAAATTGCTTGAACCTTTTCCGAGTGTCTGCTCATTCTTAAAACGTGTATCCAAAGCTCTTCTTTACACCTTCACCTCACAGTAAATACGCACACATAAATATCTTGAAATCTGTTAAGGCCTTGTCAGAGTGTAACAGAGCTACCTGTATTTTCTACGGTTCAAGCTCAAGTGATAACGTTTGAGTCAATGCCAGTCAATGCTAACTAACCGGTTTTCACATGAGACTCCCTTGAATTGAAGACAACCGCGAGAATTAGGGCTGTGAAAATATCAGCTAATTGTTTGTTATTTACAAATGTTTACAGGTTTACTGATTTCTAGCTGATTTCAGTTAGAAAGGTCTCAAAACCCTGCGAGATGGAACACCGATGACTCACAACGTTGACAGAGAGGTGTCTGTGTGTGTGGGCACAGCCAATACTTCTCGTGATGCGGGGCACTTGGGGGTTTGGAACAACTTTTACTTTGGAGCCACCATGGCCCATCCTCAAGCTTGACCGCACGTTCCGAGTAAGCTCTCACGAACAATGGAAGCCGGAGGAAAGCAGAACAAAAGAAAGTGACAAACAACACACATCGATCTCGTCTTGTCTGTTTGCTCGGAGAGGAGCCAGAGCCAGAGCCAAAGCGAGAGCCATAGCCAGATCCACAGCCTCAAAGCAAAGTGAGAGCGAACGATATTAATAATCGAATGGATTCGTACGTTGTTAGGCAGAGGATTGCATTTAAAAGAGCAATTTCCATGCTTTGTATTTAATAGATTGTGGCCGTGCACAAACGTGCAATCTCTCTTTCCCCAATCTCCTTTTCTTTGGCACGGCCAGCAGTCGACATTTTTATACAAAACAGCCACAAAGCGGGCGTGATGGCCTTGAAGGCTTCTCTATTTTCTTCTATTTTTCACTGGCAAAATAAAAAAACTAGACCACAATTATATTACAAAGATCTACAAGTGTCCATTAGTCTTTGACTTCGGCCACTTGAACGCTTCTTGGGCAGAGCATTAGCTGGTGCCTGAAACTGCACAGAAAAAAGAATAAAAGGAACATTTAAAAATATTTTATAGGGATTTTTTATATACAAAGCCAACTTTACACACAAAATTGAGAACTTAAGCAAAACCCTTAACATAAAAATGTATAAATATTATGTCAAGCGGTAGGTCACAGCAGCTAATGCTT
>JAEIIH010035780.1:0-24069 GCA_018904745.1 Drosophila orosa
AAAAAAAATCAAATTTCTTATTTATAATCTCTTAAGATGCTTAACAATCTAGATCAATAGATCTGTCTATCATGACAGCCAACTAAAATAATCGTCTCAGCTGGGGAAGGTGGCATAGATTAGGGTCGGACTAGTTTTCTAGCCTAGTTTTCTGCGTTGCAAACTTTTGGATACAATTTTAATTAGACACATAGACACGTTTCTGAGATTTCTCTTGTTATTTGTAAATAATAAATACAGAAATGTGCACCACAGTTAGTATTTTAAAGGATTTCGTTTCACTTAAAGTCACAAAAGTCCCAAAATTGTAATAAAATTCCATTGAGTCGCAATTTGTTAGCTGGATCCGATTGCACAACAAAATTAACAGCGTGTTGTGGCGTTTTAAAATAAACCCACGAGGGCGACCCTTACACGGCTCCTCTTCCCTCTAGCTCCTAGCTCGACCCTCAATTGGCTCCTCATCAGCCGCCCACTTTGTTCGAGGGCGTTCAGGAAGTGCGCGAATTTACGTGTTGCCAAAATAGCAGACATGACTTTTAAACTTTACTGGCAATCTAGGACAGCCGACTGTGTGACGTGGTGAACTTCCTCACGGGTCCCACTCGACAACTGGCCTCAATGTTCCATTAGCACCCACCCATTTTTGACGAGAAATGCATTGCGTGCGTTAGACATTAGAAGAAATTCGGCGAATGGCGTTGGAAGCTCATCGATTTTTACCGAGTTCGTTGTACATAGCGTCTGCTAATGGAATTGAATCATACTTCGACGCTCACATCAATCGCTGGCTTTGCGCCCCCATTTCTTTGCTCTATGGGATCGCCTGCCTGTCTGTCTGTGTTTTCACTCGCTTTTTTGTTTGCCTTTGTTAAATATTGTTCCCCTGCCACTTCTATAGGTCTATCGGTAGCGATGGCTCCTCGAATTCTGGGTAATAGTGTCGAAAAATATGATTTAATTAAACACTTAATGAATACAAAAAAAAAAAGTAAAGTAAGTGGGTGATTGCTTTGCACGCAAAAATATTTTTATGACTTCTGCAGAAGGTGTAGAATACGAGAGTAGTTCTGTTCGACTTTCTTGAGATAAAAACTGAAACATTTAGAGAGTATCGTCTTAATGGATATCGCCACAGATAGTCCGTGAAACTGGATCTTAACAAGTCTCCCATAAGCCACGAGCGTATCTTATGTCACTTTAAAATAAATGTACAAACTTTATAAACAATTTACCAACCAGATCTTTTCATAATATTTTGTGAAACCCACGTGACGAAGTTCCCTAGAGCTTGGCGAAGATTGAGTACAAAATCTTGCTATGCAAATGCGTGGCAAGTGTCGTGTGCACAAAGATACATCTTAGCAATAAGGCAGCTACCAGGATAACTGTCTGAATCGTCCTTCCCCAGGCATTGCTGTCAATCTTCTCCTTCTCTTCTCGTGCAGGATGTTTGGTGTGTATTTCCATCCGCTGCTTACATAGTTGCAATATGCGAGTACTTTTGACGATATGGGAATTTGCAGGCGAGGACGCGCTGAGGTGTCGAGCGCATGGTGGTTTCATCTTGAGCATTTCCGATTTGGTGTGGGTTGAATTTTAAAAAATGGTAAAGTTATTATCAGGACATAATTTCTCGGCACGGTGAAATTAGTTTGATTTCCGCAGAATCTGGAGATACTGTTAGTAGTTTTGATTGCCTGTTAATCGATGGAATGGTAGCGAAACGCCATAAGCCTAAATTAATTGTGATTTGACTGGTAAATAATGTTTTGGTACTGATTTTAGCACGTTGACAAAATATGTTTTATCTATTTAACTTCAAATGGTATAGGGCTGCAGTAATATCCATTTCTAAGCTATTTATTTGATAATCTTGCCGGTATTCGTGCTCGGATTTACATTGTTGTCTTGACAACACTCATGTGAAATCTTAATCCTTAAGAAAAAAGAGAATATGAATAGCCCAAAAACACAAACAAGTCACGGGAGGTGAATTGCTAACGTTTTCCATCCTGGAGAGATTTGCCATTAAGTCGTCGACCGACGTGGTTCCGCCAAAGTTCAGTTGAACTGCTCCCACTTTTCCGCATTTCCTCTCTGCTAGTCAGATAAAAAGGAAAAAAGATTGAGTCGAGAATAAAACGAAATGAACTCTTTGTTCGTAATTATATTGTATGGACTTGGTTTTTCGTACGAGTGTATTGGCCTTAGTCCAAAGTATACAGTTTTATTTAGGTATGTACGGTTGACTTTGGTACATTAGAAACGCTTGATAAGTCCTTTGATTGTTGGGTAATGGTTACCTAGAGTCGACAAGTACAAACTATTAGATTTTATTAAAAAAAACTATTAGCATTAATTAAAGTAGCGCTTTTTCATTTCATTGAAGTGCACTCCCAGCAGGAAATTTATACATAGTGCTTAGATGTTCGCAAACATAAACTGTTTAAGCTTAATTTTGCCGGAAACGTCCAGGCTTTAAATAAATCTACTCTCCATCTAACACACGCGTCTCCAGTCAGCTTGACGTTGTTGATTAAATTTCAGTCGTCTTCCTTCACTGCGCTAATACAACAAATTATGTGATGCTGTGGCCCGCTTCCTATTTCATTTTGGCGGCCAAGAGATGGGGAGTCTGCCTTAAGCCGATTTCATTAATTATTCAACGCACTGTCCCCCCCGGGGGTCCTTTACTGGTGCTGATTTAACTGACGAAAGCACTGGCTAGCACTTTCTTGTCGGACTTGGCTCGTTTTGGAGAGAGAGTCGTCCTTGGCAGTGTCGACTATCTAATGAATAGTAGCTTGGCTTATGTTCATGATATTACTTCATGTCCTGTATTGCTCGAAAATGGTTAAGAACGTATTAAATTAAGTTAACAAGATTGGAGAACGAAGCTCTTGCAGTTTTCGGATATTTCAGATGATTAAGGATCAGTTTCTACCCTCACTGTAAGCGTTCTTGATAGCTATCTGACCAGATAAAGTTGTTGTAAAGCAAATCGACAACTTACTCTCTTTAAAATATAATCGACAGTCTGTTTCGTTTGTTTATAAAAGGTTTCTGCTTACCAAAACGGTAGACTTTGGTATTATACATATTTTAAAAGCAGAGACCGTATTAACCCTTAATTCGTAAACGTTGAATTCTTGTTCCTTAGAAAAATTGCCGCTTCTTGGTTAACCATGTCACGTTTATTTACCACAGTAGTTTCTTCTTACATTTTATTGGCCAAACTGCGATTGGCACATTTCATTCTAGGTTCAAAGTAAAGTACATTGTACCCTAACCAATTTTTTCATGCACCCCACCAATGACTTAATGTCTCAATTCCCCAGGATGTGGGCCATATTCCCAGTGCTTTATATGTCGCAGTTTTATGAGCAACGCGTCCTGTGTTGGATACCATTGTGGTTAATCCTCCAATGGATGTATGTTTAGCATACCAAAAGTGGCAGTTGTAGTTTGCGCATTGATTGTTTATGAGTTTTGTATCCCTTTGGGGGCCGGATTTTCAGTTTTGGTGACTGATTTTCTACATTCATTTACCACAGTCGAATTTAAACATAGCTAATTTGCTATGCAGCAGCATTTGTTTGCTGTTCGATATATGTAAATATGTTTCAATGTCGGCTTTAAGCTCGGAATAATTATCAGATTACGCATTACGTCGTGATTTATTCGGCTGTGCAAATATTCCCGCATAAGTTGGTCATGATTTAGAAGCGGGGTTGTGTCGTTTATAATTAGTTTCATATTTACCAAACGCATTATTAAGTTTTACTAAAATTACCATTTTGATTGTCAACTTGAAATAATAAATGTGTTTTTTTTTGGTTTATATTTAGAAACTAATTTTCCTTGCGTTGCTTTAATCCTGAACCTTAAAGGGGCTTACGTTTTTATCAATAATTAAGAGGAAATCCCACATAAATTATTAGAATTGAGCTTGCTATAAATAATGTCTTGAATGTTTGGAGATGACATAAGGCGCTGCTCCAAAAATAACAAATGCCATCTTCTTTGTTCATGTCTAATTAATTATGCCAACATTTTCTTACTAAGACCAAAGAAAATACATAAGTCATTAGTGAGGAAAGTCAATTTTAGATGAGGAAAGGATTTCAGGAATAAAGGGACTTAAAACATTTAAATTGGTACTTAGGCGGCAAAGTTAAGTAATGCGAAATCTTTTCTTGAAACTCTTTTTTAGGGAGTTTAATAAAAAATGAAATGAACATTCAGTAAATAAGAGTTCAAGGATATGATAAAACCATGACACAAGGTACATATGCAAAAGCAGCCATTTTACCGACACATACTTGGAAAGTAACTGCAACTACTGAAATATTCATTAGAAATACAAAGAAAATCGATTTTTTGAAAAGGCAGCCTGTCTGCACCCCATTAACCAAGATAATATAGTAGGTTGTATGCTCGTAATGAGCTTGGTGAACTTGAAAAGAAGCTACCATTATTCTTTTCTTATCAAATGCAAACATTGACAAACAACCAAAGAAACATTTCAAGTCTCCTGAAGGGGTCTGTGTTATTAGCGAAATGTAAAGTAAACACACTGTTGAAAGTTAGAAGGTCACGGCCCAATGGGGGTAAGAGGTTCTCCTCTGCTATCTGTCGTCGTGCAGTTCTAAAAATGTACGTTTTATTTCCTGCAGTTTCTTTTGAATTTTACTTCTAACTGGGATGCCAAGATAGAGGCATAATTAATAACGACCAAGTCATTTGGCAAACTGGGTTTTAAGAGAATTCGAAAGTAAAGGACAAATATACATGCCAGTATCTTCTAGGTTTATTACTTAATGGTACTACTATAGCGTGTATAAGGAGCGCAATAACGTGATATATAAAGAGGGCTCTGATTAACATCAGTGCGCAGTGTGACAAAAGTTGATCAATTGTTATGATATGCAAGCACTATAAGCAATTCGAGAAAATATGAAATTCAACAAACTCAGCTAAAGCAATGAATGAATGTGATTTACCTAAGAAGCGATTTCCAAGTAGATAATTAATTAGCGCTCTTATATTTACTGTCACAAAAAAAACGTCCTCGGAAGTATATGGGTGGCCATCCTATAAAACTTCCGTGTAAATAGTAACCTAAGTAAATTGAATTTAAAAGCACTCGGTGAGTTTTAATTTGCATCTATTCTCTGTTGTGCATTTTCCAGCTTCCCGCCAATTACGCCGCAAAGTGCCCTATGCCGGTCATTTGATGACGCCGCGACGCCTCTGGCTCAATAAAATTCCCACACAATGTGACGTGGTTATTGAATTTCCCGAGGATGCACCGAACGAGGCACTACGCTGGCTGCTGGCACGCATACGGTCCCAACCACCGGCTGGTCTGGGTCTTTTGGTCCAGGTCAAGGCACACGAGAGCACGCGGAGGAATGCTTTCTATGTCAGTGCTCCCGTAAATGTGTAAGTTGATTCCTCCTGCAGGGGCTTTCCTTAATTAAAAAGTTTCTTTTTATATGTTTTAATTTTAAATCGAGCGTTATGTGCATACATACACTGGCAGCTCCGCGGGCTTTGTTGCTTTTAGTGTTCAGTGGCCTAATTAGAATATTATATATTATTATAAGCTTATTATCTCGTAATAGAAAATGTATTCTTACAGTTTGGAAATATGAATAAGTGTAGGGTATCATAAAATCAAGCTTTTTAATGTTATCAAAGTGGGTCCAGGACTCTCAAGGAGAGTTTTAATTCAGACAGAAAAAGTTTTTATATTGGAAAGGCCAACCAAATCTTGTTTGTCGGATATATTTTGAAAGATCCCGTTTTGTTCACTTTCCATACCTCCAAATAGTTACAAAATTAATATTTTCATAGAAACTGGTTATGTTTTTCTTTATGTTTTAAACTTGCACCTTATTTATTATTAACCAACTGATTTATTAGTATTTTCAGAATGATCTAAGTTTCCCGAAGCCGTATCTTTTATTCGTAATAAATAAACAAATAAAAATAAATAGTATTTTGTAGTAATCTCAAAAATTCTACAATGGATTAATCCTTTAATAAGTTAATTAAATAGGAATTTAATTCTATCAGATCCGAACTTTCCTGCTCGTACACACTTGTGTTCTTCTGTTCGTGATGATCAGCATTTCTTGTGTATTATTATCCATAAATATCATTTAATAATAGTAAATATTTATATTTCCTTACACGAAAAACTACACTGCAGACTGTTTAGAGCCGCCGAAGAAGCCCGCCTGCCCAAGCGTCTGCGTCCCGATCTAGGCGGCGCCCTCAGGGAGTTTACTACCCGTGAGAGTCATTGCTTCCAGCAGCTACGCGGCGATGTGGGAAGTACCGTTCTGTTCACCTCTCAAGAGCGTCAGTGGCTAGTGCTGCAGGTCCTGCAAGGTCTGCGAGCTGGTTGCAGTGACATCGATGCCCTGCACGGTCGAGCGGCCGTCGCCGAAGGCCAGAGCATAATGGCTGCCTGGCAGGATTCGGGCCTGATAACGCAGGTTTTCCCGCTCCACGAGCCCAGTTCGTTGACACAACTTCAGACGCATTGGGTCAAGCAGATATTTGCCCCGCAACCATTGGGTAAGTCATCTGTGAAGTAGAAATTAAGAAAGGTGGAGATCAAAGACATCCGAGAAATACTTCTTCTTTTTACATATAATAAAATCTATAAATATGTTTCTTTTCCAGATGACATTGCTGCCTATTTTGGCGTAAAGGTTGCCTTATACTTTGCCTGGTTGGGACATTACACGTGCGCTTTGGGCGTTCCGGCTGTGTTTGGCACTATTCTTTACTGCATTTTGTGGGGCAAGGGTCAAACGGCACAGGATATGGGCCATGTCCTCTTCTCTCTCTTCAATGTCGCATGGGCTTCACTATACCTGGAAGCCTGGAAGCGATATTCCGTGGAGTTGGCTTTTCGTTGGGGCACTTTATCAACTCCCCCAGAGCTACTAGAACCACCTCGACCGCTGTATAAGGTAATTTATATAGAAGACCACTGTTTAAGAGGTAATATGATAAATTAATTATTTAAATCAATTGTAGGGTTCTTTGGTGGAGAACAATGTTACGGGTCGCCTGGAACCCAAGGAGGCGCCTGCGTGGCAGCGTCGAGCCTTTCGCTACCTGGTTAGCTTTCCCATCATAGGATGCTGTCTGTGTTTGGTCTTTGCCGTAATGTTTCTTATGCTGCGTTTCCAGGTGAGTTTGCAAAAAAGTAATTATATAAAGGCAATATTCAAAGGTGTGTGTTTGTGTAAAATGATCTTAGAAAAATAAAATACCCTTGCAAATATTTAGCCCCATGAAGAAATAAAAAAGCTTTCGATAGATACTAGTCAGCTAATAGGAAATTTCTTGTCAATTACAAGAAATTTCAAGAAATGCGGAAAAGTAGAATTGTCAAATGTTGAGCTTATTAATAACTGAAAGCTGTTACATACCTTCAACCAGCTTTACCATAAAATGCCGATGTATCGGTGCCGTACCGATATTTTATAGGAAAATCGATTTATATAAATCCAGATTTTAAGGTTGCGATATATTTATGTGCAATGAATCGATATTCTGATGAATACATATTCTATCGAAGTTGAAATATAAAACTACACTCGATAATATTGATATTTTTCGATATTTAAAATTGTAATACATCAAGTTATGCGATATAATATGTAATATGTTTTAGCAATTTTTGAAAAAGCTAAGAAAATAAAAAAAAAATATATGAAAAAATTTACATTTTTAAGAAAACCCCTTTTTTAAGTTACAGTTTATAAGTTTATCACCTAAAAAGTATTTAATAGGACTTAGCTTGAGTTTTTTTGCTATCGAATATTAGAGTTTCCTTATAAAAAAGTCAGTAGAAAGTTTATTTTGATTTGAACTAACTTTTCACCGGGTAACTCATAATAGGGTCTCGTCACCATAACGTGCTTTCTAGTATTTTATATTTGCAATAACATCATTAGCTGTAATGTGGTTTATGGGCCAAGCGAAAAGACCTCTACACCATCAAAGCTTTATTTTTGTTTGCAAGGGTATGTGCTGAGCACTTTTCGATCACCGCCATTCGTGCTTCGGCTGAGGCCATTCGCACGAGTGTTACACGGTGCGTATAATTTATTTAGTTTTCACGTTGAGCAGCACAGCAATTTGTGTGTGCGGGGGTGTGCGCTATATGCGTGTGCGCGGGTTTTCGTGTGTCGCCTGTTTATCAATTATCGTACACTTCGTTACCTGTTCACCACAGCTGTAGTTGTTATTGTTGTTGTAGTTCCTTACGCTGCACGACCAGCAAGCAAGCGAAATAAACACAATCGTTTTAACTACCTTGCATACACACCACGCACACACAAAGTTGATTCGACTTCCGGTTGTTAGCCTTGCTGCCAAGCATTAACGTTGTTCTATTTGATACATTTTACACAAAACATTATTCTTAGTTCGTTAAGCTAACTGTCATGCATTTATTGAGATAACTCTGGAAAGAAAATCTGTAAAATTAATTGGTTTATCACTCATCTCACGCATCGTTGAATTGTTTTTATATTTTCCTTAATATTTTTCTGTTTGTTTTTTGTTGTTTTTTTGTATTGTTGTATACTTCACAGGATTGGCTGGATCACCATAAAATACCAGATCGAGGAATTGCTCAATGCATGTATAATTTGCACAAGGTTCTTATTAATTTGTATATTACATTTGAATTATTCAGTATCTATATATCTATCTCTCTATCTTTTTTTTTTGGAAAAACATATTAAAAGAATTCGGTCGATATCATTAATATTAAAAATGTAATAAATGAATCAATAAATAATACAAATTTTAAATTAGGAATGACTAGAAGACGGATGTATAAATGTATAAAAACATCTATAAGGGTGTCATCGATGTTTTTCGATATTTTTGGACTTAGTCTCGATATACTATCGCTCCATATAAAATGCAACTATTAGATGTATTCTTAAATCGTAAAAAAGTTTATCCTTGGGGTATTATTAAATCTTAAAGTAGCGGTGGACTATCGCGATAGTTTGAAAACAATCGATAGTGCTGACTGTAAATCAATGTAAAAAAGACAAAAAAAAAAAAAGATTTTCTGATATTTCGATAACAACGATTTTTAAAAGTAAAATGTCTTATTTTTTGATATTTAAAATGTCTATATAACAAACTTAACGATATTTTCTATATGTTATTGAGCGCGACCTTTGTCTTTATCAATATAGAGTATACTCACAAGATGCATACATCCCTATTTTATCAAAAAGAATCAAAATTGATTTTTAATTAAGATACCCAAAATTTTCTTCTTTTCACTAAAAGTACTTTTTACTCTAAAATAATAAAAAACAAGAAAGGAAGCTAACTTCGGTACACCGAAGTTTTCAAACCCTTACAGTTTGAAATTGAAAATCATCATGTCAACTTTCATTACATCAAAGTTTTACATTTACATTTTACATTCACAGATTTGCATTTTCCTCTTTATTTAACGTTCGTTTCTATGGCAGCTATATGATATAGTACTCCGATTTTCATAAAGTTAAAAACGAAATTCTGAAATATTAAAAAATACCGATATTCTAACTTGTATGACAAAATTTTAAAAACTGACAAAGTTAGAATTTTTTTCTAAAATTTTTTCGATTGTTCCTATGGCAGCTATATGATATAGCATGGAAAGTATATAGAAGACTATCAGCAAAATTTCATTTCACTGAGAGACTAGTTTGCGTAGAAACGGACAGACGGACGGACGGGCAGACGGACATGGCTAGATCGACTCGGCTGTTGATGCTGATCAAGAATATATATATGTACGTATATAGGGTCGGAGATTACTCCTTCACTGCGTTGACTTCTGACTAAAATTATAATACCCTGCAAAGGTATAACAAATGTGTATTTTCATTTTATTCATAACGTTTACCTACATATATTGTTTTGTCGAGAAAAATGACAAACTTGTAGTATTTTCACTCCCTGGTTTCAAGGTTGTGGAAATTGTTTTGTTTGCTTCTACTCTGGCACTGTTTACCAAGCACATTTTCATTAAAAGTTTTCCCACACATGTATGCAGTCTGGTTGAACTATTTTTGCAATGGCCATAATTTTGGCTATTTGGAATATGTAAAAAAATGCTCAGCTGCCAAAAATATACTGCCTTAGGAAATGTTAAACGAAAGCATACAAATGAAAGATAAAAGCCAGAAATCTTTGAATGCATTTTAAATGTCAGTTCAGGATTTCGAGAAATTTACCGATTTACCTTTGAGTTTTATTTTCTAAACTTTATTAATGCTTAGTTACATTTACTGCTTTAAGGTTAAATTAACGCTAAAAAACTTCCGATTATAAGGCTTTAGGAGGAAAATTTATAATATATTAAATATGAATATTATTTATTCGACTTATTCTGTAGTATTATTAACTTCGGTCCTCAAGAGATATAATTACATTTAAGGCTCCCTTAAATATACTTGAAGTAATCTGCTAATGAAATCCAGAAAAAATTACACAATTATTCCTAATTGTGTTATTAATCCTTGATAATATAACGCGGAAGTAATGAAATCAAATTGACTGCGTAAACATTTAGTAAGCATTGCCTTAGCATAACAAGGAGAAGTAGGAAAAGGTACAACGGAGAATGAATAATAATTTCAGGTTAATTAGAGAAACACAAGGCGGAAATAACAGAGTCAAGGACCAATGGACTGGGCTGATTTATTTCAATTCTGCTTTATTTCATCCAATCTTCCATAGGACTGGTGGGACTCCAAGTTGCCCGAGGACAGTGTCTTATGCTGTCTCAGTGTTATACCCAAGGTTTTGCTGGCAGGAGCCATTACCCTGATGGACGAGGCCTACTTTAAGTTGGCCGTTTGGCTCAATGATAAAGGTAGGTTCGTGAATTTATTGAGGTTAAAACTAACCAAATGAGTTTATAATATTTCAAAACAGAAAACTATCGCCTGCAGTCGAAATATGAAAATCACTTGATAGCAAAAGTGGCTCTATTCCAGTTCGTGAACTCGTTTCTATCTCTTTTCTATATTGCCTTTTACTTGCGCGACGAGGACAAACTCAAAGAGGTGGGTATATGACCTTGACCTTGTTATTAGATATTCAATCATTCAAAATATTCACAAAATATCCACTTCCCTTAGCAATTGGCTGGCCTGCTCATCTCCCGCCAAATCATAGGAAATCTACGCGAGTCGGCCATCCCCTATTTCGTTGAACAGTGGAAACTGGCCAAGCTGAGCTTCAATATGTGGGGCGCCCTGAGTCCCACCCAGAATGTTACTCGCAGCCTGGCGGAAGAGCTGGCCACGGCCGAGGCAGAGCTCAAGGCAGAGGCAACTGAAACGCCCACAAAAACGCATCAGCCGGAGTCTACTAGTAACCGGAATATTGGTCAGGCCGAAATCGAAAGCTCGTTGTACAAGGTGAGCGAAGCAGGACCCTTTAATTTGTGAGCTTTTGCTTGACTCTGCTTTTTCTTACAATTAGTACGATGGCACCTTCTCAGACCACTTGGAGATGCTCGTGCAGATGGGCTATGTGGTGCTCTTTTCGGCCGCCTTTCCGTTGGCTGGAGTTTGTGCCTTGGTCAACAACCTGATGGAGATTCGATCGGATGCCTTCAAGCTGGCCCATGTCCACCAGCGGCCATTTGGGCAACGTGTGGCCAACATTGGAACCTGGCAGAACGCCCTCAGCATCTTGTCGCTCGCCGCTGTCATCGTGAACTGCGCCCTAATTGGACTCTCTGGGCAGGTGTCTAGGCTGTGGCCGGGCTTGACGACAGCGCAGACAATCATTCTAATTGTCACCCTGGAGGTGAGTTCCGTAAACAGTTTGGCGATGTTCAAAAAAATCCTTTTTAAAAGGATTCACTTTGAGCCTACGGAAGACAACTTTTCACACAATTAGAGCATGAAACTGTCGGACTTGTCCTCTGGATTCTAATTTGATTTCTTCTAATTTATTGAATTAATTACTTTTTTTTATTGTAGCATATTATGTTGGGCCTGCGGCAGGCTCTCACCTGGCTCCTACCAGAGTTGCCTTCCTGGCTGGCAGCGGAAATCGCACGTGCCGAGCACTGCCGCCGAGAAATGCAGTGCAAGGGCACTTCACCGCGACCCACGCCGCCCACTCCGCAGTCGACCACATCGACGCAGGAACAGGAGTGTGGAGTGCAAGCGGAGAGTGGCGCGAACAGCACCCGGGATCAGTCCATGGAGAGTCAGGTGGCCGAGGACATGTTGCTCTACGGACAGGAGTTTGCTGGCTACGGCCGGAACATCGAGGCAGACGTCAATATTTATGAGAATCGCGATTCATCACCTGATTCGCCGCCCTCGCAGGTGGGTGATAAATGAAAATATCGGAATATATTTGAATCCAAACTGATTTGTTAATCCTTTCAGACTAGCACTATACTCATTAGGCCGCTGCATGAGTCAACGCCACCGCATGGCGGTGCCTCCCTCACCAGCTTACATCAGGACGGTAATGGCGGGTGAGTTTCGTTTTCATTACAATAATAATAATAATAAAGAAGTTAACTTCCTGGGAACCTAAGTATTTTGTACACGCCAATGTGCCGGGGTAGCCACAAAGGGCTAACTTCCAACTCAATTAACATGCACACCAGTCCACTTTCAGCGAATTCACATATTTTGTATAAGCTCCATTATTTTGATTATTTTAAATTTGTTCAGAATTGTGTATAATATAGCTTTTAATTATAAATTAATTAATTGTACGTGTTTGAGTTTTTGTAGGAATTTTATAAAACGCAAATTCAATTTTATTCGACTTAACGAAATCATTGCTTTTCTTAATGGTTGCTATCAAAATAGAAACGAATTTAAAATATATTTAATTGTATTTTTTATAACACACTTTTTTTGTATCGATGTGAATAGAAAATAAATAAATTTTCTATATTGTATTCTACTGAAAAACAAATTAAATTTTGTTAACCTACAATGAAGTCTTCAGTTGTGTAAATCCTCAAATTTATTTTTGACATTAGCTCTGCTTTTCTTACCTTGAAACGCCTTTGGGTTCTTGCGGACAAACCAAATTATTTCCAAGTTTTACCTCCAGCTTTATCTTTGTTACAATTTTAAAAATTTCGATTTAAGCTATTTTAAAATAAAGATTAAATATTTATTATACATTATAATCAATTTTGTAAACTTAAATTTCTAAATTTTTTTCTACTTTTCCTCTCACGCTTTATATGTGACATCACACAGAGCTTCCGCCAGCACGCTAGCGCTGAACTCTGCCTCATATGCTGCCCGGATGCAGTCGATGCATATTCAAGAAATACCGCCATTCCGAAAGAAATCCAGCGATTCCGCTGATCATACTGGCAGCAGCACCAACAGCAGTCCCCAGCGCACCACCATGCGACAACTATCGGCACAACGGGAGCCCCAGCAGACGATCCCAGAGATACCCCCCTACAAGACGCGCAAAATATCTGCGGAGAGTGCTATGCATCTGAATACGAGCGTAAGATCTGGATGAAAGGCTGTTTAAGGCCAATTTTCCGTTTTCCATTTCGATCAAATTATGGAGAGTTAAATATTCTAGGCTGTAGACAGCAGTGATGACCAGGCAACATTTTAAAGCCGTATTGTGCCAAAGACCTTTGCCAATGCCACACGAACATTTAAACTATCGGCGTGAGCAAAGGTCGGGCAGGGAAATTGGCTAACTCGCGTAAAATGTTTAAATGTTAAAATGTATAACTTACTTTCCAAACCTGAATGGATATCATGTCAAAAATATCGCAAAGTTGAGGGATATTCGCCTATAAATCACACCAACTTTCTTGTTTATATTCTGAATTCAGATCTAAGAAAATATTACCTTGCTTATCTCCAACTCCGTATTTTTTGATCGAAATGGAATTGGGTCACATTTTAGTTTATATTGGAAACGGGAATTTCACAATAGTTTCCATAGTAAAATGATGTAATCTGTAGCTGCTCAATGTACTGTGTGTGCGTCTGTAGACTCTTGCATAAACTGTCAAAAGCCTCGATAGTTGTGCCCTTGCTAACAGTCTATAACTCTCCTAAAAACCTTCACTTTCACTTTATATTTCCTAATCCTGTTCAATAGAATATAAAGGTAATGAATAATTTATATTGCAGCTTAAATAGATTTGAATATTACTGAGATCACGGGGTGTATCAAGATTTTCAAAAATATACTCTTAACTTCAAAATATTATGGACAGAGGAAGGCTACGTTTAGCAGCAGTTTTAAATTTTCATAATAAATTCTACGAAAATTCAGGCATAACTAATCCATTCTAAACTAATTTTTATCTAGTTTAGTTAGTTTCTGGTAAAAATAATTAGTTAACCTATGCCCTCACTCTACACTATAGCTATTTTGGGCAGCAATGACGTTACTAATTGAATAGCACATTAAATGAAATGCACTTCCCCCACTCAATGAGTTTACATCACTTTAAAGGAAATTAAATACCTAACCGAAACTCCCGCTCGACTTTTGTCATTAAAGGACAAGCTACACATAAAGCTTCACGCACCAGAATGGATGTCACGTTTAAAAGTCAACGACAATGCAAATCTGCATAGAAGCATAGATTGCATTGCAAAGGTAGCGATGAGATACGTACTACTCACATATATTCGCATTCATATATATAAAGCCGGATGCATATAACTAAGAATAATGTTTTTGTTACTTCATGTGTCTTGTTGGTGTGTTTTTCCTTGACAACTGCAGGATCAGTAGAAATGTATAAATAGTCCTTTCATATACAGTTATAACCTCGTTTAATATCGCTTTTATTGGAACTGAAGTTGGGACATGGGAAAAAATGCAACCAAATTTGATTTGGCATGGCAGAAGCTTCCGAACACACAATACCATGCTGGCTTCTTAATCACTCACATATAAACTCACTAAGAATGGCATGGACTCTTAGCATCATACACCGACACACTATCAGACGCTCCCCCCGAAAGCTTTTGATGTCTGTAGACCTCGAATATATGTATATATTTTTTCTAATTTTTATAAACATATAACTAACTATATTGCTTTTACTTACTCAACCCTAAGGAGCTTGGCAACACGTCTGGTACCGCGGACATTCTGAAGCCAGCTCCATCGTGGTGCAATGTGGCTATGAAGTCCGGCACAACTGGAATACCACCATCGCAGCAGCAAATAGTCGCTTCCTCGTCATCATCCTCGGGCGGCGGTGGCAGTGTCTTCAGTCCCAGTGGCGCTGGACCTACTGGAGCTACCGGTGGCGGCATTCCTAGTTCCCAGTCTAGGCCCAGTGTCGGTGCCCTGTCAAATTCATCGTCCAATTCATCTCAAAAGCAGCAACAAAAACTAGCTAAGGAAGAGAAAGAGCGCGAAAAGGAAAAGGAGAAGGAAAGGGCCAAGGAAAAGGAAAAAGAAAAGGAAAAAGAAAAAGAAAAGGAAAAGGAGGCACAGGCGGCAGCAACAGCATCTACATCAGCGGGAAATACAGATGACGAAGCAAAGGGTAGGAACAAAGATATTATAAGCTACAATCTACGCCATACTATTCAACTATATTATTGTACTATTTGGATTCCACACTATATAAATTATTATTTAATTTTCCTGTTTTGTTAACTTATAGCCGCTGAATTGGCTGCCAAAAAATCGCGACTTAAGCAAAAGCTGGTGAAGAGTGCCAGGTCTGTGGCCATATTTTCTCTCAAGTTGAAGGAACGAAGACAGCGAGAGGCTGAGAAGGCAGCCACCATAGCCGTAGAGCATGCCAAGGTAGGACATTAAAATAAAATCCCTAAACAAGTCAAGAGTAAAGAAAAGAGAGAAATAAAGAGTTTTATTATACATATGTCGAAAATCGAACATCGCGATTATATTGAAAATATCGAAATGTTTAATGTTTTCAAAAATATTGCACATTAAGTTATAATATCGATATTTTGTAGAGAAATATAAAAATGTTATTTAATTTATTTAAGTTTAAATCATCTTTAAAACTTTATTTAACAATTACACAGGCCGACAGCATTTCAGAACCAATAACCGGCCTCTACTTTTCTTATAGTTTTCGATATGCCGAACTCAAATCTGGCCCCAAAAAGTTCCTATACGCCAGGTTTTCAAAATATTTCAACTCAAAAGTTCAATAATACCGTTTTTGGGTACTTTTGAGGTGCTATATCTTCAAAACTGATTTTTCTCTCAAGATTTAAATTTATTTATTTCGATATAGCAAACTGACCTATCATAAATCGCAATGTTTGAATATAGATTTATATCCCTACTAATAATTTCTATCTAACTTTAAGGCTCTGGCCAAGCTGCCCATGCCTCAGCCAGTGGGCGGTGAACTGTCCCTGATACCCATCGAGCAACTAATACAAATTGATGACATCAAGCCTGCACTTAAACCTACAACGGCATCGGGAACGACAGGACCGACATCTTCAAGTCAAGCCGGATCTTCAATGTACCACCTTCAGCATCAATTTCCGCCACAGCAACAGCAGCAGCAGTATCAGTATCAGCCTTCACATGCACATCCGAACTCGGATAATTAAGCTGAAAACACAACGATTTCGCACACTTTGTAAATAGTTTTCGATACACACCCCCTCTCACCCCATTCAGTCGCAACTCGACTATTTCGAAGTTACTGATGATCATAGGTATATGAGCAAATTTGCTGAATGTGTGTCTTGTCCAGAGTTGGAAGCAACTAATTGATTACATTTTAGAATAGCAGTAGGAAAATTAAGTTACTCAATTAGAGAGTGTTGAATGTTTTTTTGTAAAATAATTATGTTCCAATTTAAACTAGTTCTGTATGGACAAATTTCAAGATAACGTCTTTTGAGAATCTAATAGACTTTCAACAAAATGAGAAGGTGCTGAAATTCCAGAGTATTCAGCAGTAGATGTTTTGCATTTGAATCAACGCAGCTGCAGAAGTAGTTCTTAAGGCTAGTGCTCAGATCGATGAGAAGAAATGATTAAATTAAGGTATTAAAAGAAAGATATGAATGACGACATTGTCGAACTCTGGTTCTTTTTCTTTACTAATATAAGTAATTTTATTTAAGTAATTTTACAGGAAGTATATTGCGCTAAAGCCTAATGAACATGTATTAACAATTATTGTTTTATTAATACGTTGAATTATTTGAAATAATTTGTTGCGGTAATGCTTCTTAGTAATTAACAATAATACCTTTCTATAGATTTGAAGGAATTCAGGGTAGATTTCAATACGTAACAGGACAAGCCATAGCAATTCATTTTGAATTCAGCATGTGGTAAGCGAAAGATTCAGCTACATGAATCGTACGCTGCTTTGTTGCATATAGAATTCTGTACTCTTTGCTGGTTGCTATGTATTTTCTTTGGAAAGTATTATAAAACAAATGAGTCTACTCGTTACTTTGGGAAGTATTAACCGCATTTCGATACTCGAATGTGATTTGCTGTTGAGCCAGTGCTCGGTCCAGGTGATTGATTAGAAACATGAGTGTGGTTAACGTAATTTAAAAACAATTTAACAATGTATTTATTTCTTAGAAAGAGAGCAGTGACAGATTCGCCACATGATTTACACCGATCAAAACGATGAGACTTTCCGTAGGTAGTAGGCACATCTTACCAATAACCAAGAAATAAGTTACCCATCTCTGCTGACGAAAAAGTGTCGATCTGAGTACTAATCTTTAACCGAAATGCTACATACATACAACAGTATAGAGAGAAAAGTTATGAAACGAATTTTTGGTTAGCGTATTAGAAGTTAATGTGTTTTTGGTAGTACTTGTTGTTTAGAGATTAGGCGCAAAACAAATTTGTTGACTAATGTTGAAATAGTTACGTTTTATGTTTACGTTGCCAGTGAGTATACATATATTAATTACCAAATAAAATTAAACACTCTCACAAGCAAAACAACGTAAGCCATTACACAATCAAAGACAACACTGTGAGAAAGTATCGTCCATTGTTCCTTCCATATACAAGGATAACGTCTTCGCACTCGCTTTTAGCTACGATAAATCAGTTCAAATAAAAACGAAAATAAATTAGGAACTGCAGCTTAACCTCAACGAAGCAAAACCAATATTTTCAATCGTTTTACTAAGTACTCGCTTGATCAACGAACTTCACCGTTTACACTTAAACATTGCTGCACTAAAACACTCACCAAATGGATATTTGTAAATATATTTAAGATTATAAGTGTAATTGAATAGATGTACGCAAGGTACACTAACGTAATTATAAGTGTGCTCTTGTGTTAAAAAAGAAAACAAGCCCAAAGTAAAGCGATTAATTAAACATTTACAAAAAGGCGTTGAAACTGATTGGGGGATTGAATTGTGAATGAAATGTGGAATACTTTTAGGATAAGTTTACATTATTCAGGCTACTCTCTGTGATGTCTGGCAATGTTTGGATGCTTTGGTTGACTCGTGGGACACACAATAAATAAACTAAAATACTATGTCAATATAAATGGGATATATTAACATTAAAATAATTGGAGCCGGGAATGAACAATTGCCGTTGTACTCCTGCACGAACAGAAATTTAGAGCTCTGATCACTAATCCAAGCTGCTGTGGCAAAAATATTGTAACTATTATGATATTCCTTTTCTGTAATTTTTCACTGCATACAATTTATGTATCCTCCCTCCTGGCTTAGTGTTTGATTGACACTTTTAATACATTTACAAATCTGATTAATATGATCGAGCTTAAAATGAACATTCCCCTTCACCAAGACTTAAGCACTCACTAGTATTCTGTTTAATTGGCCGGTGAAATATATAAATCCTGTACATGTCTAAGATAAGCTCTCGCCTTAATTAAAAGGGTCAAGGATAATGGATTGTTCAGGGTCAGCTGTGGAAATTTTCCAGAATTGATTGCACTTGTCACTTGCATCTGTCTGGCGGTGGGTTAATCATTACGTTTAAATCAAACAGAACAGCTAGTCCACCACAGAACTCGATGGGTACAAGTGTTTTATTTTGTTGCTGTGCTTTTTTTGCAACAACATTTTTCATTTTGTTTTATAGCCAAGCTCAGCGAATGCTGGACGCGGGTCAAGTCAACCCTCCAACTCCGACTCCAACTCCAGCCGAAAGGGTCTCTCGCAACTCCACGTACAAATCTGTTACCTCAGACCCCATGCCTTGTTCATCGCCATCAACACTTGTCATTGTTGCAGGTGAGCTGAGCTGCCTGTAACTGATTTGAGTTGACTGATAAAATGTCTGGGCTGAGTTGTCGTTGGTCATTTGCCAGCTTAACAAACGCACATCTCACGTACGGCTAATTAACGCGCGCTTTAATGCCTCGCTCCCGTAATCCCCAGCCCCCGTCAGCCCACTCCATGCAGTCGCTCCCTGGATGACTGACTGTCACCCTCCTTTGTCCCGAAGGCACGAGTCGCATTACGAATGCATTACGTCGGTGTGAGTCTGTACTACTATTTGGTTAAATTTTTTGCCAATTCCGCAGGTCAAATGTCAGATTAAAACCAATAAAAAGACCATGGAAAAAGTATATATATTTTTTTTATTTCTCGGCTAGCTTATCGGAAGATATTTTTTCTTTTAATTTATATATAAATAGGTTTGAATAACGTGATTTTCCTAGTATACTCTAAACCTAAATCTAAAACCCAGTGGCTCCGTAAGCTCCCAAGCTCTTCATTATGTGTTTTAGGAGGCTCCATTATTGCTTTCTACATGATCGTTGCTGCGTTCACCGATCCGCGAAACTTTTTAAAAACAATGGCGTCAAAGAGGCTGCAAAAATGGTGCGACACTGCTCTCTTGAGATAGGAAAAACATTTCATGTGTGTTGGCAAAATATACTTTGGTTGCACATTCTATTCTTGGTGCTTGTGCTTGTTGTTGGTTTCTTTGTCCTATCAATAGCACTACTATATCCTTTATATACTTTATATTTATAAAGCAATGATGATGGCCGACAGATAGCAAGGATTTACGAATTCAAATATGTTGCGTTTAACTAAAGAAGGCAAGAAATCAAGACGCAAATAAATGAAAAAAAAATATCAATCAAAATGTCCAGCTTGAACATAAACAAAAACCATGCGAAAAAGTGACATCAAAATAGTGGTTTCACGGCGACCCGAGAAAAGCGCTACATACGCTGCCGTGTAGGAAACCATAACGAGCTATAGCTGAGCACTTGGCTCACTGGAGATCGCGAAGGTTGGCGATGACGACGACGATAGCTTATACTGATGGAAACAGACAACGCTTTATGAGCGATATTACTGTAAGATAATGAGCAGCATCAGGCAAACCACCAACTTTTGGGGCGGTGTCTGAGACACAGGTTGGTGAAATCTCTTTTGGAGTCTGTGTCTCCAGCGTGTGCACCTGACCCGAAAATGTTTCACATTGCGCGAGTTACAGTTAAACGCCATTTTTCCATTGAATTTCGGGTGTTACCTTTTTGAAGATCTCTGGTTCCGACGAGAAAGCGAGGCTGCGAGAGACTGTGGAGCTGGGGACCCATCCAGTAGCCACCAATTTGTCTGTCCGAAATGGTTGGATGGGCCATTAATATGGGCAGCGATGGGGAAGGTAGGTGGAGGTGGTTGGGGATGCCCATGCCCATGCCCTCGAAAATAAAATGAAACGACAGATACGGCCACGCCTCGAGGGCGCAACGGTAAATGGCCCCCAAGACAGTGTTTCGGCATTTGCGTTTTTTTTTGTTTTGTGACTTTTCAGTTTAGTCAGAGGGGCGAGTTGCGAGTTTCGAGTTGCGAGTGTCGGGTCTGACCCATGGTTTATTCACCTGTGGCCATAGCCACTGAGAGCTTAAATTAAAATTAAAATTGTTATAACATTTTGTTGGTGTTGACGCCGCTGCTGTTTATCTTAATGAAACTTTTTAAATCACTTTTAAGAGCTTCACTCGGTTTTTGTCGGTCGGGGCTATAAAAGCATACGCTGTATATAGCACATATAGAGTCCAGACCCTCTCGGATCTCTTTGATTTAAATGCATTTAATTTTGAGGCATGTGAAAATTAATTACATTTAATTAGCCCGGGCCCCGTCCCGTACCGTTCCGAGTCGTTTCATTCCATTCCCTCTGACACGAGTTGCCGTTGCTGTTCGCTTTTAATTGTTTGATAATTTCAATTTTCGTTTATCCGATACACAGGCCAGCAGCAGGCAAAGAGCAAACTAATAAAACTTTTAAGTCATGCCCAGGCAGTAGGTCCGGCTTAATGGGGTGCCCTTCTCCAAAAAAAAAAAGAGTAGAACGATCCTGAGGTTGCACGGGGAAGGTCACACGATACTTTAATTCAATTTCAAACGAATTGTACTTGGATATCGGCATTTCTCAGGTAACCAAATTAAACGGAAGCAACGTTCTATTTTCGTTGTGCCTTGAAAGCCACCTTAAACTCTGATTTTAATTTGTATTTGATTCTATTAAGTTCTAAATTTGACCCAAGAGTAATTGCTCTCGTAATCAAATTTAATGAAATCTGCTTTCATTAGAATCCTAACTAATAGTCAGTTAAGTTTAAATGCTTCACTTTAATCGAGTAGTTAACATTATATTGAGACTTACAGGTATCAGGTTCAAACGTTAAAAAAATCTCGAATTGATTCTTGGATGCTCACATACTATTTAAAGACTTTTAAATCTTACCCAACCTTATGGCATACAGCATACAAGACAAATTACATTGTAATATAGTACATTCTTACGATTATTTTGGATTATTTCAAAAACCTGACGTATAGAAACTTTTTTTGAGGCTGGATTCGTGTTCAGCAGGTCGAAAACTATTAGAAAAGTATAGAGTCTGTTTCTTGGTTCTCAAATCTTGTTGGCCTGTGTTATATTAGCGGTAAGAGTGTAAGACTTTGCAAAACTGTATGTATAATTATGTGTACAATTAAATTGCATTTTAAACTAGTTTCATATTCATGATTTAGATAATTATTAAATCATTCTCCATTCATATTTGTATTTATAATTTCTTTTTTTGTGTTTGTACAGCGTCTGTTAGTAAAATAATTGTATATTATAATGCAAATGCTCAGGCTGTAACTTCAAACAGCCATTACTTTGCGAAAAAAAAATCTAGATTTATATCTTAATATCTTAAATTAATGGGTAAGATTTGGTCTTAATTATGTGGGTGAAGAAACAGACCAACAAAATTTGTAGCTCACTCTACATAACCATAACATAACCTCAAATATATCAAAATCATTACGTGATGGGCCAATTCTGACACTGAATTCGGATTTTGCGCACCGAATTCCAACAACGTACATGACCCATATATGTACATATATGTAGACCTGTGTTATTGCAAAATTTTATAGAAATACTTCGAATAATAAACATTACCATAAACATAAGTATAGGATATACCTTTAAAAGTTATATTTTATTCAGCGACATAAAAAATACATCAGTTTTTCAATCATTTAATAAATATAATATAAAAATATAAAATTATAATTAGTATATAATCAATATATTATAATATATTTACATAAATTTAATATTTTCTATGACAACTTACTTCACTGTTCTGGCACCTCCCATTTGTCATTAGAAGCAATATTCCATTATAAATATGAAATCTATGATATGTGCTTTGTGTCGCTCTGAAATATGGCCCCTGGGGTTAATGTCTAGCACTTGGCTCGAATCATTTTTATTACTGCCAAATGGCAATTACTTTTTGTTCTCGAACACTTAAAATGGAACTTGTTTGACTCACAAAGAACCAAACTGAAATAAAAAGCACGAGGAATGCTTTCATATGTAATTAAAGTAAATTTAATTAAACTGCGAACGGCGAGTAGTGGAGAGCGAGTGCAAGTTAAGACCTGCCGCTGCCACCTAGATCCGCGAGATCTCTCATCTAGTGACAATTTATGGCACAGTTTGGCATTCGTATAACCAAAACGTGGTCAGAGCCGGGATCGCTGGCGCGCCGAGATCTCTTCATTGCGGCACGCTGAAAACTGTCAACAATTTTGATGAAAATAATTGGCGAGCAGCTGTGGGCGACGACGACGGGCCCCAATTACGGGACTGGGGGCGATAAAATGCGTACGTGTTCATAAATATTGTCAATTAGCGAGGGCTCCGGCAAAGGCTCAGCTGAGCAGCAGAAGATCGCGCAGAACCGAAGGAGCCAGGGCTAATTGCAACTGTAACCGCAACAGCAACAGCAACAGAAGCCTCTCTATGGTCGGAGGAAACAAGTTACGCAACAGTCATCAATGGGGATTGAGTTACATTTACGATCGGTCGGTCGATCAGGCGATCAGTCGATCAGTCGATCAGTCGGGATGCCTCCAAGCGGCGGCTGGCTTGATTGATCAAACGTTGACAATATGGCACTTACGGGTGCAATCAAAACGAGGATGGATTGCTTGGATGCGCCCGCAATATGGGAACTCTCCCTGCCAGGCCCATGTCCCCCGATCATTATTTTATAAAGCGTGCTAACTGCATAGCAAAGCGTTGCCATTGACCATTGCCTGGATGCCGCTTGATTAGCTCTGCTCCCGACTTTGCCGGGGGCGCCCTGGGATTGATGAGCGCCTCTGGTCCCGAGCGATTGCAGATTGCACATTCCTCCCTCCGGACATTTTTTGGCTTTGCCAGTTAATCCTCCAGTTAATTAAATTAATTAAATGCTGCAAGTGCTGCTTTGGGATTTAAATGGTTGTAGAAAAAGTTATTGTTAGTTATTGAGACGGCTGACTCGTAAAATTGACTCGTCGATTGCAATGGTAACAGAGAGGAGAAAATAATACAAGTTACACAAGGCAGTGTGAGAATTGTGACTTGTTTTGTCATAAAGTATAAAAATAATAAAAAAATATAACAAGTTTTATATAAATATACATACTTCTCTTCTATTGCTCTTCTATTTTGATCACCAAAACAGCTTTCTGATTCCTTATTTCC
>JAEIIH010035781.1:5999-17437 GCA_018904745.1 Drosophila orosa
GGGGGGGGGGGGGGGGGGGGGGGGGGGGGGGGGGGGGGGGGGGGGGGGGGGGGGGGGGGGAGACCCGGTTGAAGGAAGGGGCCATGTATTGGCCAGTGCAACAATATGGCGCCACTAATTAGAAATTCTTAGCTCACAAAAAAGCACTAGAAGAAGACCAAACGAGGCAAAATATTTTTGTCGGCGATGAAGCGACAAGGCGACAAGACCTCTGACAACGCTACGGGGAACGGGAACGGGAATGGGGAATGGGGAACGGGAACGGCAGATCTCTCTTGACTTTTAAGGAAGTGCCAAAGTGACATTAAATAGTTCTGTTCTGGCTCCGATCGGCCGTTGATGTGACAATTGCACGACGCGGCTGTCAAACTATTAGGGTTTTCAAGGCGAGTTAGAAGTTAGCATTTCAAAGTAACTCTAAGAGCCAGAATACTTGAAACATAGTTAGTAATATAATTATAAGAAAATATAATATAAATATACAAATAATAGAGTTCTAATTCGAAGCAGAGTTCCCGATTTCCATATTTATAGGAAAACAAGACTTCAAAAGGATATACCAACAAAAGACCCTTCTGGCACATCATCCCTATATCTCATACCCATTTACATTATCTATTCCCTTCTATTTTTCCGCTTCCCCTTAAGTGATCCCACCGAGACAATGACTTTGCTTTGGCCCGAAGGCCAAAAAGGTTTCCCCCATTTCGGTGCTGGTCACATGCTTATGAGCATTTAATTAAATGCAAGAACAACAAGTCGCTGGAACCCGAAGATGGAGCCAGTCCGAAGACCAAAAACACTGAAGAGTGAAGACCAAAGACTGCATACTTAATGCAACAGAGTCGAAAGAAGGAAGCAGCGGCGGCGAGGCAGCTGCATCGCTTTGGGACGCTCGCGAGTCCCAAAAGTTGCTAATTAAAAAGGCAAACGGCAGCAACAAATGCAACAGGAAGCAACATCAAGATGCGGCACGAACGAAAATGTTGTTAACCTTTCCAGCAGCAGCGGCAGCAACAACAACAACTACAAGGAGCGTTGCTGTTGTCTTTTGACAAGCCAAGGAGCAAAATGCTATCACCAGGGACCCCAAAGAGCAGCAACAACCAGCAGAAGCAGCAGCAGCAGCAACTGCAGATGCAACCGCCTAACGATCAATAGAACAAAAACAGAAAAAAAAAAAATATAGCCAACAGAAGCGGCAGGAGAATGGGCCAAAAGCAGCAGGCAGCAATGGCAACAGCAGCAACAGTTGCAACTACAGTAGCAGCAACAACAACAACGACAATGTTGCAGCAACATTTTCGTGCAGTTGACATTCGTGCCAAGGTGGCCAAGAGCAACAAGCAACAGCAACAACAGCAGGAAAGGATACTCAAGTTCAGGAATCGAAGACTTGAATACCCTACAAGGGATTGTATATATTAACTACCTCAAAGGGAGAGAGTGTTGCAGGTATTATTTGCAATATTACTAAAAATTAAACTCTTCTGATTTATCTTTTTTATAATTTTATAAATATTACAAGCTTTTCCTTAAAATAGGGCTACTCCCTAGGCTGATATTCAGCAAACTCCTGCAGCTCCTGGAGCGGTCGGCAAACTGTTGCAAGTTCTTAGAACGCGCCACATGCTGCGCAGACACGTCCGTCGCCGTCGTCATCGAGTCCCTTCAGCGACTATTGAACTTGAATTTTAAGTGCCGCTCCCCGACTTCTCACCACTGTTTTGCTACCAACTTGGCCAAGATGCCAGAAATAAGATTTAAGTAAAAAGCGAGGGGGAAAATGGTAACTTTTAGGAAAATTATAGAGGATGTCTTGGTAAATAAGACATTTTTACTAAAGAAATAAAGAAAAGCTAAGCTGCATTTGTCTTAAACTGCTTTGAGCCATCTTTACTTTAAATAATAATATATACATTTTACAATATATTTATGTATTTATTTTATTTGAAATAAACTCCCCCTTTAAATGTAATTTATTTTTCACTATTTTAAATCTGCTTTTCATTCTCTTTCCTTATTTATCATCATCAACTTTTGTTTGTCAAACTTTTCCCCTAAAAATTCCACGCAAAAAATACCGCTCACACAACAATTTCCACCCAGCACAACAATAATAAATTTTTAACTTTCAAACTAACTAAAATAAAATCCCGAAAAAAAACGGCTTGCAGGGATGGGAAATTGGATTTGCACGCGCAGAATTTTCCAATAAGCGATAAAATTAAATTTGCGTATAAAAGTTTATGCTGGCTGCCATCCACCCAAAAAAAAAAAAAAAGACAAACTGCACTAGAGGTTGGGAAATATAAAAAGGAGCAGCAAAAAGGGCTGTGCGATGGACTCAGACAATTGCAGCAGAAAATTGCATATGCTGACTGTGCCATGCCGTCTAAGAGGGGCAATTTCCATGCTAAATGCGCAGAAACAAGGCCAAAGGGGCTGGGCCAGCAAAAAGCAGGAAATGCACCAGTCAAAGTCATGAAAAAAAATATAAGGAAGGAAAATTGAAAAGAAAAGAAACCGGAAACCGGAGGAAAATTGCCTCAACTCAAATATGCCAAAGGACAATGCAATTGAGAGATCAGCAAAGGACAAGGGCACACGCTTTTTTGTCTAAGGAGATTTTAAATGTTATTTCTAAAAGACAGGAAGGCAGTTCTATATTCTTAATAAACAACTAATATTACTACTAATATTAGGTAGCGAAATATTAATTTTATTATTAGAGAAAATATAAGAGACTTTTTTTGTATCTTTAAAATGTAAAATTGCATTCTTTTTTGTTTATAAATTTTTTATTGCGAAAAAACCCGAAGCTGATCCAATAATCATTTTCCTTTATCTACAAATTCCACTTTACATTTTCCCTTTCGAAACAGAGCAAACATTTAAGCCATCACAAAAAGCAGGGAGTAATTCCCAATTCTATTGCCAAAGCCGGAGGAGAAGCAATAATGGTCCACTCAAAGTAGTTCAACATGAAGTTCCACATTTTCCCTAGTTTTTCTATCATTTTATTTCCTTTTTTTCAACTCTGTTGCCGCCCACCCAAGTAGCAACTACTATTTTTCCCTTGCTCTTTGGTATCTTCCTTGTTTTATTTTTTTTGCTGTATTTAAAGCAAATTAAACAAAATTGCGCGCAATAAAACTTAATGGCTAATTAAATGGGATGGGCTGGGCTGGTCCACAGAACATCCTCTCGAAAGCAGGATATAAAAAAAAAGGAGGAGGAAAAAATGGGCGAAATTGCAACTGTGGCAAGAGCAGCTGCTTGCAATTTCATGAAGACCTTTTTGCATAATTTACAAGTGGCAAAAGTTGAGATAGATTTTTTTTCCTACAGTTTCTGCTGCTGGTTGTGTTTTACAATAAGTGTCATTTGCTTTAATGAAATTATTCAGTTTATGGCTTTATGTAGAAGCAAATAAAACCGAGTTAGTTTTGCTTTTTTCCTACCATTTAAGTCAAGTAAATTTATTTCAAACCAAACAGAGTTAAATCAATGTGTGAAAATTTGCGAAAATTTGATTTCAATGATAGCTGGCTTTCATGAAGAATTAAATAAATAAATAAATGGTTTAATAAAGCCTTGTTATCTAATTTAATAATAAAGAATAGCTGTGAAAACTGAATATGAATTAGCTGCAGAATATTTGGAAATAAATAGTAAACAATTTTATTTAACTTACATTATTAAATGATATATAAATTTCCTCTTTGTGGGTTGCTTACCTGAAATAAAAAGGATATAAAAACATTAGTTGATGTTATTTTAATTGTATTCAGGATAAAATAAACATATGAAGAAATTAAATTTAGAGCAATCTCTTTGATTCGGATTAGTTGTTTTATGTTATTTTTTTATTTTATTCCCAGATATCGCTTCGTTTTTATATAAAATACATTTTAAATAAATTAATTTCTGTTATCAGTTTCTTGATAATTTTAAAGCTCTCTCTATATTGTTTCCCTTTTAATTCCCTTTAACTCAGATTAATATTGTTATCATTCTCCTCTGTAGCTTTGTGCATTCTTTCTGGGAGATCTTTTGTCAATCTGAGACTTAAGTCCTTCTGCCTGCTTTGCTTTGCTCCTTTCTCATTATGTCCAAATCCCACTTTGTCTGCTTAACATTCTTAAGCAAAACTTTAGCATAGTTCCTGATCCATTCACTGCCTTTTCATTTTACTTTTTCTTTTCTTTTATCTTTTTTTTTTTTTTTTGTATATAATTTTAATTAGCCCGATGTTGGTTATCTTTCGAGCTGCCTGCCTTACGCTCGACTTCTTGGAGGAACCCAAACCCAAACCCAAACCCAGACCCAGACTCAGACTCGAATCCCTTCCCTGCCCGGTGTCCTATCTGGCCGGGATGTCTTGGCAGTCGGGCTCAGATAAGCGCGTTAAATTTCCAAATGGACAGCCAAGTGTCGGCCCCGAGAGCTCTGTAATCTGCATAAAAAAAAAAATACAACAAAAATGCTGACAAAAAAATAAAATAAAAGTGGGGAAAAAAGTAAGTAAGAGAAACTGAAGAAACCTCATGGGTAATTAGTGCATTTTAAACGTCTTTCGGTATTTGGCCCCGGCCACAGGCATCCACAGAAATTGTGGTGCAAATTTTCCAGGCTATTTTAAGAGTTATGGGCATAGATAAATGGATTAGTCCGGGCCCCAAGATCGGTCTTGGGCAGAGGAGGGCCGGCCCAGAGTGTACGTACAACAATCTTGCAGAGAAGTGGAGGAGCGACGGTGTCCGGAGTTCTTTGGAGTTGTAAAGCGCAAAACGTGGTTCAAGTCGGACAGATCTGACTGGTAAACGCAGTCAAACGTGCGATAAATTCAGAGACCAAAGACCAGAAATAAAAGGAACAAATGTTAATTGGTTTGTGTCAATCTTGGGCTCGCTCCGCTGCCTCCCATCTCCAACTCCAACTCCAGCTGCTCCCCCCTCCTTTTGGATCCTCTCTAGTAGAACATCCGACCATCTTGGACTCTGTTCTCTTCTTCCGCCCTGGAGAAATTCATTTTTAAATTCCCGGACAGATGAAGTTGTTTAGCCGCCGTGCCGCCTGGCGGTTTTCCTCCTCCTCCCCGTGCTGGTGCTGCTGCTAAAGATTTTTGCAATTTTCATTTCAATTTCTGTGGCGTGGCTGCGGCGAGCCGCTGAAAGCGAAATGATGTTCAGACCCATGGTCTATTAGAGACCTTAGCTGCTGCTGCATCTCCATCTTCATTGCCACTCGCATGACCATCCTCAGAACCATCCCCATCCCTAGATCTAGATACATTACTATATTGTGGGCTCTGATTAGTTTGTTCGCCATGTTCACGGCCTGACGGAAGTGCGCGCGTGTAGTTTTGAGTGGCAATTTTCTCTGGGGAAAATGTCACTCCAGTGGCACTAAGAAAAGCTTCTGAAAAAAAATACTTAGAAAACCTTAAACTATCTCCCTCCGTATTTAATGTCCAAGTATTGTCACGTACACTCATAAATTCATACCTAAAATGTTGTATAACTGTGCTTACATTTTAATATATATATTTCTTGTTTTAAACCTTTTGACCCCATGTGATTCCGATTATAAGTGCGCCAACTGTGCCAAAGAGAATGCGAAACTCTGTCAGATTGAAAAGGCTACTGGATTCAGTTGCTTTACAAGAACCTCGAAGGCTTCATCACATTATCGACATATAAAAAAATATGTATTCCAAACAGCGCCAATGACCGACGATACGAAAGTATGCATTCCACCTGGAGTACAAATTGGTAAGAGCATTATATATCTATATATATATATATATATATCTTGACAATACTTGCAGATTCCGGTGCCGAAATCTGCTGTGCTTGGTCGCCCCATACGGGCTGCAATCTGATCTTGGAAAAGTCGCATAAGGGTGAATTTTGCTCTACATGCAGACTAAAATCTAATGAATACGAAGGCTTAGAGATATGTCCGTGCACATCTGTAGGAAGATCGGGATCCGAAAAACTCATCTCGGGTGGTCGGACGATACTCATCAGGATGGCTGTAGGTTTCTATATACTGCGGCATATTTTAAATTTACTATATTGACGGTTTCATGGCCATTCAAAATATTTACCAAATAAGGAGGCAATTGAAAAAATCGAGGAATAAATCATCACTTTCAAAGCAGCCTAGGAAGATTGTGTATTATATTAAATATATTTCAGAAGCAGTTAGCCTTCACTAATTTCCTGAACATTTTACACTATAAATTAACCAAAAGTGAAGGCTTCAAATAATTTGTCATGCAGGCAGGCAGGCAGGAACACTTCCCGATTCCCCAACTACTACCATCATCACCAAAAAAACAAAAAGGAGAGACACCAAGCCACGAAGACGGTTCGTCTTGGCCTGGCTGTACCTGCATTTGAAAAATGATCAAAAAGCGAAAATGCCGAAAACGAATCTGAGACCAAGTCAAATAGGCAATGGAGCAGAGCAGAGCGAGGAGTGGCGAAGAGTGGCAGCCTGGCTCTGGCTCTGGCATTGCCATTTTCGGGTCGCAAATCCCTTCAACTTTTGTTTGATGTCCCTTAACTGTGTCCCCATCCCAATCCCCTTCGGATCGGATCAGAAGGAGAGGATGCGGGCTGGGCAAGTGGCGGCAAGGAGCGGTCTCCTTGAACTGCTCGCCTCAACTTGTTCCAAATGTCCGAAACTGTCCAAAATGTCTGTTCAAACTGTCCGGGGCGCAACTTTTATGGCCAGGCGATGGCAGCAGCGGTAGAGTTGATTGCACTCTTTGCTGAAAAGCCCGAAGGAAGTGCAAACAAGAAGCGTTAGTCCAAGCCCCGACAATTAGATACCCGCTACTCGTCACCCGAAATTGTTGCCTACTGCAAGGCGCTGTTTGAAAATGATTTATCTGTTTTGTGATAGAGATGGCATATTTTTAAGCTTAATTATTTCTGATCGAAAGGTTATTGGGGGTTAGATAACCTGTCATACCGGGTATTAAAAAACTCTTTGAAATCCCTGACTCGGGTTGACACAAAGTTCTGCTGATGCAGATGATGATGGTTATGGGGATGCCTTTGAGCCGGGGACATGAGTAATTAACACCCACGTGATAGTGGAGAGTAGTGGCAGTTGGAGCCACTGGCAACCACTTGACACTAAGCCCAGCCGGTGGCACAAGTGGGTGTGGGAGGTGTGAAAAGGTCTCTTGGACTGCCTTGCAGCCATTTACATGCTACTTTGTTGCCCCCGCGGCCTTAGAGATGATAGCCCTAAAGTGCTTGAAATAAATTACTTAAGAAACTTTAAAAATGTATAAGAATTTTTGAGGATTTTTAGGGACTTCTTAAGGTACTCTAAAATATTCAAATTTAAAGCCTAGGCATTTTCCAGGAGTATTTATGCAATTTTTAAAATAATTACCCGCTCAAATAAATTCTAAAAAATCTAAATATAAAATCATTTAAATGTGCATTAGATTTCCCATCGATAGTTTCCAAAAATTGGTGCACGCTGCCATCCTTAATTCAACCAAGTCAAGTGGCTGTGTGGAACCGAACCGCAGAATGCCGCTCTTCCCGCTGCCCCCTTCAAGTGTGTGGTCTTGGGTCCCTTGGATATGGAGCCTGGTAGGTTGCCTCCTTCCTGCTGCCTGGAGTCTGAAGTCTGGAGAGCTGGGATCTGGGCTCTGAGATGCACTGCAGTGCGACAGTCGCTGATACGCACACTTCACATTGAATTTCCATTTGCTGTTGGCCGAACAAAGTGGCCGGACGACTCCAACTCTGGCTACTTGGTGCTGTTGCTGTGTTGCGTTTGGTTTCCATCGATTTTCTAGGCACTTTGATTGTTTTATTGTTGCATTAAGTGCTCGAGGGTACCGTCTTGGCCCAACGTCTGTCCATTGCCGAGCAGCCAGCCAACCACAAAAATGCAATTGACACTTTGGTGTGAAGTGCTTAGCCCGGCTCGTTGCTGCGGGCCTTCTGCCTGATTTCTGTTTAATAGATACATTTGCATCTGGCGGATGCGTACTGCCCAGGGCCATTATGATGGGGCAGCAGCGTTTTTCTAGCTGGTTGCCAGCCTCCGCTTGAGTGGAAAATTGTTTTCGGTTAATTCCCCCCAAGGGGAGAGTTTACCAGATGTCTGGCATGCTGGTTGCATTCGAATACCTGACTAAGATGCTCTCAGAAAAGAACTGCATCGATATGAGGAGAGCTTTTTAAAAGGGAATTACTTGCAGGGGAAATGTTATATATTCTAATATAGTTTCCTTAAGTATTCTTTGGTTTAAACTTTAAACTTTCAGGGCGTTATCCTTTACAGTTCTGCCTTGAATTTCCATCCGTTTGCCTGAGTCCCACTTAACCCACTCGATCCTATCAACCGTCCATATGGAGAATTCGCAAATCGCAGTCCACAGCTGGGTTGAAGCACTCATGCACAATGCTGTCCCTCCTGACAACAGCAGCGATGACAATTCTGGGACAAGCAGGATGGCTCCCAGGGAAAGGGGAGGTGGCCAGTGACTTCTGCTCCACATATCGGGCGCTGTTGTATAAATACACTCCCGGCCATAACTGTCAATGTCAATAGGTTGCAGTGCTCCCTTGCTGCTGTGTTACCCTTTTCCCCTTGGCCTGGTTCCCTGGTGTCCTGCGAATTGCCATTACAGGATGCGACAACAACAGCAAACGGCGTCGAGTAAATATCGTTTGGAATCGAAACCATTGAAGCCAAATGCCTCTGGGCAGGCACACACTTGAACCAATTTCCATTTGTCAAATAAATATTAAATATTATTAGATAAATACTATGATATAAATATTTTAGTTTATATAAAATCATATAGCAAGACTCCTAAATAAATAGAGAAGGTATAATCTTACTATTCTCCTTTCCAAGTACTTGCCCACTTAATAACATCATATTTTCCCTCAGTGTAATCACAGTTATGACAGCGTCACCCTGTTTGGATTTCAGTATACTGCCTCGCTGTCCTTTTCAACGCTGCGGTTTAAGCCGATTTTGCCGATTTTCCGTTTGCATAACACAACCCGAGAAGTCCCAAAAAAAAAACAAGCGAGAGAAACTTCGATTCTTTTTTGGATAAATGCTGAAAGATTTCGCCAGACGCGCCGATTCATGAATAATTTCGACCGCGAATTATTTTTTAATATTAACGCTCAGGACCCAGGACAACCACGACCACAGAACTGAGTTTCAGTTATTTTTCCCTTTCAAATATGCGTGGTAATTGGGTGAGAAGAGCAGGAGGCGCGAAATATTGTATTGTTTTGCGGTTGCCGATGAAGAGTCAGTTCTTATTATCTTTTTTATGAGGCTTAAGATCAAGTTAATGACACAAAATAAAATACAAATATTAAGATGCAAACATAAAATCATATTTAAAATATGCTCACTCGCTGAATAGGTAAAAAACACAAAATAATAAGAAATACAAATTTTTTAAATTGAAAATATAAGCAAGGATGCTTTATTCCTTTTTTTTTCGTTTATATACATTTTATTTCTTTAAATTTCTCTTCACTGTGCATCATTGCTCAGCACATTAACACCTTTCCCATGTCTGAGATCTCGAAACCTCCTTCTCGCTTTCCTCGTCAACTTTGCGCACAACTTAAATTAACCAAATTTAACGCATCGCAAATTTTTAGCACTTCTTCCACAACCTACTCCTTTTTTACTCCTTTTTTTTCTGCGTTTTTCGCAGTCATCGTGGGGCTTGGGTGGGGCCACTCGTGGGTTAAATAGTAGGAGGCGCGGAAAGCTGGCAAAGGCAAAAAAAAAAGGCGCAAGCCAAGCTGAAAATTGCTTAATCCTGCTGACAAGACAGACTAGCACTAAAAAGGGGAATTAAATGTCCGGCGGATGGTGGGAGAACGGGAACATGCCGGAAGGGCTAAGGGATCCCCCTGGTCCCGGCCATCTTTATGGATGTTTTGAGAAAGGCCGCCGGAACCGAACGCAATGCACAACGAGAAAAGTTGCATAATTATTTACATTTAAACATTTATTATTAGAAATTATGGATAAACACAAAATAATAATAACTCAATTAATAGGATGCTTGCGGTGATCCCCAAGAAATTCTTTTAACAAAATGTTGTAGAGAAAAATATTCCCCAGAGAAACAATTACAGTATTCTATATTATGGATATAAATATAGTGATCCTTAGTTTGGCATTTATTTTTAAATCTTAACAAAAATATATTATATATAACCTATAACATATCTGTTTTAAATATTACAAAGAAACCCTTTTTTATAAATTTTGTCTGAATTTCGAAATGGGGTTCTCAAAGGCTGTCTGGGGATTTCTGCTGACAGTGGGCGTTGCTGTGCATAATTATGCAAGCAGGAAAGAGGGAATATGGCAATAAAGCCATGAATCACCAACTGCAGGCGGCGACTGGACCTTCAGCAGGTTCCGCTCCTTTGGCCAAAGCCTTAGCCCACCGATATAGTCCTGTGGACGAGCTGAGAAAATGTTGACGGATCGTAACATTGGTTATTTGTGGCCTTGAGCCACAAATGCGGTAATTGAGTTTCGTGTTTTATGAGCCTGGTCTCCCTTTATTATTATCTGCTCGTAAGAGAGCCTTTCTTGGCTCGCGAATAGAAATGTTTTCGCTACGAAAATTGTGCTTAAAAGATTCGCGTTGATCGTATAATTAGAATGATGAAGCGGCGGCGAAGGCGGCGGCGATACTTAAAAACCCTTTAGCAAAGCCCACTTTAATTGAATAGTTTCGTGGAGCCGCGAGTGCTGCTGGGCCGTAAATCTGAACAGGGCTCTAAAAGGGTTCATTGTCGTCCCTATTTATTAGGGGCTGCCCCAAGGGGTCTTCATAGCCCCCAAGCAATATTATTTATTGAATATTAAGTGCAAGCCATAAATGAAGAGCCATTGCGTTAATATACTCTACTACTATGCCAAGTTCTCCCAGGAACCCCATGCAAATTACTCGGCATGACCACGACGAGTTGGACCCCACCTCATAAGGTAATTATTAACAATTCGCACCATGGCCAGTTCCCGTCATCATGACTTCCATGGCCATTGTCTTATCGGCTTGGAAAAATCACATGAGCGCGAACACATCATAAATGTCAAGCTGGCGAGAATTATGACACATGCAGGGCATGAAGGGAGAATCGCCGGCAAAGACTTGAGACCAGAAGGAGAGCTAGAGCTAGGTCTTTGGTTTTTCCTGCGTCGAGCTTATAAAGTCGTTGAGCAGCTAGAGGGATCCGGGATAGGGATCGGGATCGGGAACGGGGTCGCACCATATCTGAACTCGAGATTTCGTGGTCCGTGACCATTTGGAAATGTGATAATTGCGAGCAGACCCGGCTGCATAGCAAGCTGTCAAGGTGTACACTGTTAGAAATTACAGGTACTAGCTAAAGTAT
>JAEIIH010035783.1:0-15339 GCA_018904745.1 Drosophila orosa
ATTGTGGCTTTGAATAAATATTTCTTACGATAGTTTTTTGGGAAAATCAAAGTCTTTTAAATAAAATAACTAAGCCAAGTTCATTAATTTAATCAGCATATTGAATTTAAAATTAAAAGTCCAAACTATTTATGGAGTGGAATTTTTTAAAATGGGTAACTTATCGAGAAAATATATTATTCATTATTTTTCACTGCGTTGCAAACATCTGATTAAAATATATTACCATGCAAGGGTATAAAAATAGGTTGTAGTAGATAGTCTTTCAAATTATAGATAGAATAAAATTTATAGAATAATTTAGAATTCAAAATGTGATTTAAAAACGATTTCTTAATGGTTTTTGAACATTTTACATCTTTTGGCAATGTCGTTTGTTTAGTTGTTAAAGGTGAAAAATGCTCGCAGGCATTAATGTTTTTAAAGCAAAACATCTTAAAAAATGTATTTTATAATTAAATATAATTAATACTTAAATATAATTAATACTTATGTTTGATATATGTTAAATGAATTAATTAATTAATTGATTTATTTCCAAAAATATGTCTAGCTGCCAATAATAATCGATATGTTCAATGGTTTCCTAAGCACGGAACCACCACCATTTTCATCGAAATACTCCCACCTCTAATACCAATGCCGGTGCATTTAATACAAACAAAAAGAGTTAATTATAGCACTTAAAAGGTAACAGCTGTGCGCTAGTGTTTATCTACGAAGCAAGCTTAATTATTTGCCATTATTTTGAATAAATAAAAATGAAATTCATGAATCGCAAAGGCATTGAAATTTCAGTTGTTGGCGAACAACGTTAAATGTAATGTAACATTAAAAATAGTGCCACACTGACAACTATAAAATTTATAACCAGTGAATGAAATTATTGATAAGCTTATCATCTGCGGAAGCACAACAACAATTGGAAGGTTTATATAGCAAAGTCAATTGTAGTTCTTGGCAAAAGAGAAACAGAAATATTTTTGACTGCGTGGCCAGCGGTTGTGTTTGTGTTCGTGTTACTTTTTTTGGGGTATGTAAAGTACAGTGGATATTGGCTTAAAGGGATTATATAAAATTAAAGATAAATGGATTAAAGATAGCTGGCGGAAAGTCTTATAAATGCTCTAGTTCCTAAATAAAGGTATTAAAATAGCAATTAAATTATTTACCATTGTCTGAAGATAGTTCATTCATGTTCATGTTATCCACTGTAGCTATTTTTTCATAAACATTAGTTTTTAGGGGCGGTAATAATCGTGATAGTTCCCTGTCATAAATATCAAATAAAGCGAAACTAATTTGGAATATAGTACTCACTACCTACGTGTAATATCGTTTTAGTCCCGTCATGTTTAAGCACTTATCAATCCTACTGCTGGTGGCGGCAGCACTTGTGGGAGCTGCCAAGCCGGAAGATAACGACTCGTGTCACTCCTTCGCCGGCGGTTCCGTTTATCCCGCCGAGGAGCCTAAGAGCGACCATCAGTTGCAGTACACAAAGGCAGTCAGTGAGTACAGAAAACTATTTCTATCCTCAGAATCATAATTAAAATTAAATCCCTTGTATCAGTTTCCAAGCCAGCTCCACAGTTTGAGGGAACCGCTGTGGTGAACAAGGAGATTGTGAAGCTTTCACTATCCCA
Organism: Drosophila orosa; assembly: GCA_018904745.1. Lineage (NCBI taxonomy): Eukaryota > Metazoa > Arthropoda > Insecta > Diptera > Drosophilidae > Drosophila > Drosophila orosa. The sequence goes on from JAEIIH010035783.1 coordinate 1,647, forward strand.
ATATCTGGGCAAATACGTGGTGCTACTCTTCTATCCATTGGACTTGTAAGAACTGAACTTAAGGATTAAGTACTTGAGCTAATGAGATATCTTTTAGCACCTTTGTTTGCCCCACGGAGATCATTGCCTTCTCCGATCGCATCGCCGAGTTCCGAAAGATTAAGACAGAGGTGATTGGCATTAGTGTGGACTCGCACTTCACCCACTTGGCTTGGATCAATACGCCGCGCAAGGAGGGCGGTCTGGGCAACGTGAAGATCCCCCTGCTCTCTGATTTGACGCATAGGATCAGCAAGGATTATGGTGTGTATCTGGAGTCCAGTGGCCATGCCCTGCGTGGTCTCTTCATCATCGATCAGGCCGGTGTGCTGCGGCAGATAACGATGAACGATCTGCCTGTGGGTCGATCAGTGGATGAGACTATCCGTCTGGTGCAGGCTTTCCAGTTTACGGATACCCATGGTGAGGTTTGTCCAGCGGGATGGCGACCAGGAGCCGATACGGTAGGTTTTGGGTATTAAATTGGACTCTGAAAAGAGCCATTTACTATGCTTTTAATATAAAACTCTCAAAACTAATCCTTCTCTTCTTCCTTTTCCAGATCGTCCCCAATCCGGAGGAGAAAACCAAGTACTTTGCTAAGAATAACTAAGAGTTATCCATCCATCCTGTAGTCACCCCGAGCCCAGTAACATTCCAGATGTTTACCGACTGACAGCTTAAACACCGAACAATAGGCCCCCCGTCACATCATCAGTCGTCCTTTGTACAAAATACTTTCGTCATAACACCGTAAAAGTCCCATTCGTTTTTGTACAAAATTTATAGGTTGTTTATTTTACAGCATAACAGAGATAAATAAATTGATGAAGTAAAAATGTATTAAAGTGATGAAAGAAATGCTGGGCGCCAACCGGGGCGCGTTCCAAAAAACTGTGGGAAATCGGAACGAACCGACCCCGAAATGCCTCGAAAGAAGGGACTCAAGTGGCCCAAAAATATCAATGGTTAACAATTCGATTGCGATTAGGTTCATACAAAAATATATATATATGTATATGTTGTGTAAAATATGTATAATAGTAAATCATTAGTTAGGTACGCCATGGTTGCAGTTAAGTAGTCATTCCTGTGTGCTTCTACCTTTGGGTACAACAAAGCTAAGTATGTTGAGGTATATAAATCGGGGAAACGGGGGCGGGTCGACGACAATAACAACTAGGACGTCATAAGGCACTCGTTCTCGTTCTCGTCTGTTTTCTTGTTTTCATTTTCATCATAAGGATAGATAGTCTGTGTTTTGTTGTGCGCGTTTTAAATGCCAAAAAGGAAAAGTGTCACTGCATATTCGATATCGTTTTGTGCGTAGAGATTCTGCGGGGAAGATTCCAAATCGATGTAAGCATTGCACTTCTCAGATTCTCCGGTAACTTTTGATTCGAACAAAAAGTTTTGAAAAATAACCTTAAAGCTAAAAACGATGCAACACGTCGTTTCATTAAGCAGTCGGCATTATAAGTGTGTCTTGTGTGTTGTTTCTTCATATAATAACTCGATCGAACGTCCAGCTTATTGCTCATAATAGACCACGTCCTGGAAAAGAAGACGAAATAGAATTATACATATATTTCTATAGTTTCTATATACTTTATATCAAAATATTCGGCTTTCGGTTGTTCATTCATTATAAAATTTGAAAAACCCATAAAAAGTTCCCATTTTGATATGATGATGATATACAGAAATGATTCATACTTCCTCTTATATATTAATACACATATTAAATAAATTATACAAAAAGTTCTACTCACTATCAAAAAGAGCGCAGCGAATACGAGTGCCTTCATGCGCACATCCAAGTTCAGAGGGAACGTCACGCTGAAGTAGTCCGCATCGGTGAACAGCTCCCTGCCCAGGCCGGACCATTGTTTGGTTATTTTGCCGATCTCCTCATTATTGGCGCTCAATACCTACAACAACAAATGGTGGAAAAAGGCGAGAGATGAGTTTGTTGTTTATTTTTTTTTCGCAATAATCGGGAATTCGCACAAACACACACACAGGGAATTTGCAGTATCTGAATCTGAATTAATTGACTCGCTGTAGACAGTCAAGCATAGCGGCGACCATAGTGACGTCACTGTCTCGGACTGCAGTATCTGTTAGCTTGATATGTACCACACAATAGCGGTCAATAGAATAGGTATTCCTTATAAAGATATCACAACTAAGCTACTAATTAAATTTATAGGAACTCGAGAGTCTCACAACAAATAGGAAAACATTAGAAAAATAATCAATATTAAATGGTAATTAAGGTATATAACATCATAATCATAAAATATTCTTTGCAATTCAAATAATTACTTTTTTTAAGAACCCAAATAATATAACTAATGGTAAACCTAATCTTCTGACAGCCTTTATTTTAAGTAGACTTGATTGAAACTTGAGTAATCAATTAGTAAAAAAAATAACAATTAATAGAATTATTATTAGAAATAATAAAGAAAATGAATGGGACAACTGTATTAAGAAATATTTATAGGTTGACCCTTAGGGTTATCAAAATTTCCTCTATCTTGCTCTAATTTCAGTAATTTGGCTGCTATTCCACTAACCCGCCCTGTGTGTGTGTGTATATATACTTGGTTAAATATGTTAGCGGAATCAGAGGAATCGAGGAATTCCACCACGGCCACAGATGAATAACCACTTGTTGGCGACGCACTGACCTTGAAATTGGTATCGCTGAAGCACTTGCAGGGGCAGAGGGGTCCCTCGATATGCAGGACGGTGTCGCCGAACGAGTTCTTGATGTTAAACTTGGGCCGCATAAAGGTGCAGACCTGCTCCACAGTGCCGATCACCTGGCCGGGTGGCGCCGACACCTCCACGGCATTCTGGCAGCTGGGGAAGCAGCACAGGATGTCGCAGCGAAATGGACGATTCAAATGGAGCACTTCGTTCTGGAAATTGTCCAGAATCTTCATCTCGAAGGGACGCGAACGTCCAAGCATGTTCCTTGTGCAGCAATCGCTCTCCTCGAAGGCAGAGTAAACGTTCTGCCCCAGTGAATTCTTCACCTTGAAGCGATTCTTCGTCTCGAAGCCGGTGAGCAGTTCCAGCTTCTCGATCTTCTGCGACACCAGCAGCTGGTCCAAGGCGGTCAGGTATTCGAGGCCCTGGGGGCAATTGGGCATGCCCACCGGTATCGACATCCAGTTCTCTGCAACGAGATGGGGCGTAGTTTCCGATAAGAAATTTAGTATACGTCTTCTATACGCTATGCACTTTATATGCAGTGGTAGCAAGCATAAGTACAGTTGCGACCGCACTAATAGGGCTTTTGATTGAACAGCTTAAACTTTATCTTATTTATTTTAGATTGTTTTAAAGAAAATAAAAATAGTTTGCAACAAAATTTGTATTTTAAATTTCACAATTAAATACTTTAAATCCTGTTAGTTTCTTGGATGCTATCAACACATCCTCGGCTGTACTTTTGCACACGCCCAAACAAACACACACACAGATGCGCGTCTGTGTATGTGTGTCTGGGGGAATTTATCCATATAAAGTGCGGGTTAAAACCCCCGCACAACTTTTTTATCCATATGCAAGGAGAGAATACCCACCAGCTCCGTTGGCAGCCATGCCACCAGCCACCGGCTGACGCACAACAGTGTCGTCCCGAGGCGCATCCTGCGGCACCTCCTTGTACTCCTTCATCTGCATCATTTTCGCCGATTTTTTGCTTTGCGTGTAAAATATTGAACTCAACAAACAACAACAGTGTGACCGAACGCTGGGTTATTAAATACGCCACCAGTGTGACTGCGTATTCCAGTAAATACCGTTAAATTAAAATTAAATATCAGAAAATATGTGAAAAACTTTGATGGGAGCGAATTTCGGTGAAGAAAAAAGTAATCAGAGACGTAATCTTCGAACGTAAAGTGATCAGAAAAGAAAAGTTTCCAGCGTGAGAAAAATAATGCAAATAGGAGTGTGATCATTGCGAGATGCCACTATCGCTATCGCCCAATTAGACCGATATACAGACATCGATAGCAGCTGTAGTGATAAGGGAGGCAATAAAAACGAATATAAAAATTTAACATGCTGCAAAGCAGCCGAATCTCCAGTGAAAATGAACGAATCTCATGATAAGACTAACAGCCCCAGCCGGGCCAGTTCCGCGGAGGAGGGCCACGACGTGAGCGACACCTTCTACACCAGCCAGCGGAAGGGCAGCCACGTATTTCGCGTTCGCTTGGACGCCACAGGATTCACACTGCAGCGTGAGAGTCCCGGGGGAACGGTGATCAAGGAGCAGCATGTGCGGATCGGCGACATTGTGGGCGGCCGCTGTATGCGTCCCAAGAAGACGCGCCGTTTGGCCATGTCCGGTGCCTGTGCCTGCAGTTCGGGGAATCCCAACTCACCGGCGGTGTCCGCTTCCGGGGATCGCCCTGCTGCAGCCGTCAACACGCCCAGTAAATGCAGCACCGCCAGCAAAGAGAATCCCCTCGCCGACGGCGATGTCAGCGCCTATTTATATGTCTTTGCCTATGTCCTGAAAAAGCGTAGTCTCCGCACAGAGCTGCACAGGGAGCGAACGGTGCTCACGCTGCGCTTCCGCTCCTTCGACACCTTCGAGGACAATATGCGGGAGGCGGACCGCTGGTATCGTGCCCTCCGCTGGCAGCTGCATCGCACCCTGGAGGAGATCTTTGTGGCACCCACGGCGGATGAGCGACGTCGCCGGGTTCTGGTGCTGCTTAATCCCAAATCGGGATCGGGACGGGCACGCGAGGTGTTCAATATGCATGTCACGCCGGTGCTCAACGAGGCGGAGGTGCCCTACGATCTGTACGTGACCAAACATTCCGATTTTGCCATCGAATTTATGAGCACACGCTGCCTGGACGCCTGGTGCTGTGTGGTGGCCGTCGGCGGCGATGGCCTCTTCCATGAGATCATTAATGGATTGCTGCAGCGCGAGGACTGGGCCCATGTCTTGCCCGGCCTGGCACTTGGCATCATTCCCTGTGGTTCTGGCAATGGACTGGCCAGGTCCATAGCCCACACCTACAAGTAGGTCAACCGAGACTAGTTTGTGATTGGATTTTGATCTCTACTCGAATTTCACTTGAATCGAGCAGGTTTTCCCAGTTTTCACTAGTTTGTTTCCAGTTCATGTTCTCATTTTAAGCTTTCTTAGTAACGTTAGGTAAACTTTTCAACTGCATAAACAACAAAGTTTGATAGGAAATTAGATTAAACTTAAATTATGGGAAAAGGGAAATGTGATGTGATGTTTAATTAACCTTTTCTTGGATTAATTATAGCTGATATACTGATAACCTTAGAATTATTAAACAGCCTTTATAACTAGAAATTGATAAGAAATTCAAGCTCAAACTAAACCTAAATAATTATAAAGGCTTAATGAACGTAATAATAGAGTTTCAGGCTTTTTGTTTCGTATGTTTTAGGCTTATAGAGTAACTTTCTCCCCTTATTTCCCTTTAAATTCAACAAAGAACCTTAAGTAAAGCTCAAAAGGTTAGATTTCAGATTAAAAGCTTTAATTAACATTGAGGTTTGACCATAATTGATCAGTTTTAAATAGAAACTAATTACATTAATGACTATTTAGTTTATTTATTTAATAACTTACTATTTCCTTTATCGTTTTATCCAGCGAACCATACTTCAGTAAACCAGTACTAGGCGCTGCTCTCACCGTCATCAGCGGCCGCAGCTCCCCCATGGACGTGGTGCGTGTGCAGCTGCAGCAACGCTCCGTCTACTCCTTCCTGTCCATTGGCTGGGGCCTCATCTCAGACGTGGACATTGAGAGCGAGCGCATCCGGATGCTGGGCTATCAGCGCTTCACAGTTTGGACCCTGTACCGTCTGGTGAATCTGCGTACCTACAACGGACGCATAAGCTATCTGCTCACGGAACAGGAAGATTCGCCTGTGGCGGGTTATGGTGGCAATCAGCACCACAGAATGCCGGGCAGTCGAAGCTGCAACACACACATCGACAAACTGGCACCGAGCTTACATCACTCCAGTACCGAGTACCTACCGCAGGAATTTGCTGACGTGATCTCGCTGGAAACGTCCATCAATCAGTCGTTTCGGTCGCGCTGCGACAGCTGGCTGTCGGGAGGATCGAGGCGTAGCTTTTACTATTCCATATCGGACAGCATCTATCATAGTTTGGCGGACGAGAGCGAGTTCGCTGGACAGGCGGCTGCCTCGCTGGAGAATCGCCAGCAGAACTTTGGACCGGCTAGCGAACTGCCGGGCCTGGATGAGCCACTGCCCGAGGATCAGGGCTGGCAGGTGGAGGAGGGCGAGTTCGTGATGATGCATGCCGTCTACCAGACGCATCTGGGCATCGACTGCCACTTTGCACCCAAGGCCCAGATGAACGACGGCACCATCTTCCTCATTCTCATACGCGGCGGCATCAGTCGGCCGCACCTGCTGAGCTTCCTCTACAACATGAGCTCCGGCACCCATCTGCCGGAGGTGAACAACGAGTACGTGAAGGTGCTCAAGGTGCGCGCTTTTCGCCTGGAGCCGCACGACAATCAGGGCATCATCACGGTGGATGGGGAGCGGGTGGAGTTTGGACCGCTGCAGGCCGAGGTCCTGCCGGGCATAGCCCGTGTTATGGTGCCCAAGTAGAGGCCGGAGGAGGCGCAGGACGACCACGAAGCAATAGTTAACTCAATTTAGGAATCTCTGCATTTGTATCTGTAGCTAATACTTAGGGCCTAGACAGCCGCCGTAAGAAAGTGAGAGTTGTGCATTCGTCTAATTGTTTTTTGTGGTGGAGTTCTTGCTTCTGCCAATCAAATCGTGTATTGTTAACATTTTTTAATCTAACTGCAGTTATGAACGAAATATAAACGTGTATATAAGCGAATGTTGATGATTTATTCATGACATTTTTAATTTAAACTAACAAAAATATAAATTTAAAAAATTCGCCGAGTAAAAATTTAAATTCAAGTCTAACGGTATATTCCTGGTATTTCCACCTTTTAGTATTTAGCCCGTGGTATACGTTTGGTATTCAGCCCCACTTCTATCTGGTCACACTGGTCGGAAAAGTGAAGAAAAGAAAAAACAAAACAGGCTGCGAAAAAAACATTTCAAACGCAAATTACTTGCCGAGCTAGCATTTAAAAGCATTGTCAGCGCATTCCATCCTCGAATCGAGGCCCTCGACTGAGGATAGATACGAGTTAAGCCATCAGAAACCGCCTCAAGCGCTGCAATATGTCGTCCGAGGAGCTGGCGCCAATCAACGAGCAGGACCTCAAGGATCTGAAGGAGCGCATGAAATTGATTGTCGAAGCTGATCCGAAGCAGTATCAAAATGAGTTTTCGCTACGCCGCTATCTGCGCGCCTTCAAGACCACGGATGACGCATTCCAGGTGAGCCGCCAATCTATCCTAATTTGGAAATTTATAAAAAAATTAAAAGCCCCGACTATGAGGTACCCGGTGCTTACACAAAATTTGTTATCTACCCAAAAATGCGTTGTGAGCTTAAATTGGCATCTCAAAACATTAAAGTCAGCTTGTAGATATTTTAAAAAATTTTAAAATTATAAGAATTGGTCTAATAATGTTAAAATAAAGGTTAAATTTGGATGCACAAGTTAAAAATTAGTCTGCATACCAAATTTCAGACCTTTAGCTTTATTAGTTCCCAAGTTCTAATAGGTTGACTCACCTAATGAGGCTTATCGAGAGCTGTGTATACCTATAGAGGGTATACTTTATTTTTAATATTCTTTTTTGCATCAGTATCATATGTACACATATATTTATGTATGTAAATTTGTACTTTATGGGTAAGTACCCCCATAAAAACCAGAGTTTTGGGGCCAAAGTTCATAGAAGCTTACATTTAATATTTATTCTAACTTTGTATCACAATTAAACAGTCAGTTAAACAGCTTAAAAGCTTAAAATATCTCTGCCTCACTTAAAAACCTTGTTTAATTGCCCTTCTTTTTCCCTTAGGCCATTCTGAAGACCAACAAATGGCGCGAGACTTATGGCGTGGACAAGCTGGGCGATATGGATCGCAGCCAAATGGAGAAGAAGGCTCGAGTCCTGCGCCACCGCGACTGCATCGGTCGTCCCGTCATCTATATTCCGGCCAAGAATCACAGCTCTGAGCGGGACATAGACGAGCTGACCCGCTTTATTGTGTACAATCTCGAGGAGGCCTGCAAGAAGTGCTTCGAGGAGGTGACCGACCGCCTGTGCATCGTCTTCGATCTGGCCGAGTTCAGCACCAGCTGCATGGACTACCAGCTGGTGCAGAACCTCATCTGGCTGCTGGGCAAGCACTTCCCGGAGCGTCTGGGTGTCTGCTTGATTATCAACTCGCCGACCCTTTTCTCCACCATTTGGCCGGCCATCCGTGTCCTGTTGGACGATAATACCGCCAAGAAGGTCAAGTTTGTGGCTGATGAGGTGGAGCTGTGCCAGTACCTTATCCCAGACATCCTGCCGACGGATATGTAAGGCATCGGGAGGCATCATCAAGGATCAGGAGTCACTTAGTCTTAGACATATCTCCAAAGAAAAAACAGACCCGAATCCAGTACCGAAGAGACACGCAGCTTCTGAGAGAGCTTCTACCCCCCCCAGTACAGTACTCGTCATATGTGTAAATCGATGTGTTAAACAAGTTGATTGTAAAATGTATTTTATTGGACACAACACTATTAGTACAATGGCAAACTATTTTAGATAAAGGTTTATCTTGTTTATGGCAAGTGTCTAGAATCTACTATATACCTGAATTCGTACCTATATATACCAGATACTATATATGAATGTATTTATGTATATGCAAGTGTCTATGTGTACAGCAAATAAAGTTGTAAAAGAAAGCCTTTAAAGATTAAGGGCGATGATGATGCACGGCACACGTGAATTATCATCACCTGTGTGTGGGGCAGCCGGGTCGATAGTGCTCTAATTTTAGCTGGCTTATCAGCATGTTTGCGATAAGAATCATAACGGCCTCTGGCTGGCATGTTGTTATTTTATTTTTGCCCCACTGATTTCAAATTTTTGCACCGATTAGGGTTGTCGCTGCGATAGCAATCGCTTTTTGAGTTTACTAACACTGTTTTTTTTTCGATAAAATGTATGTTTAACTATTGAGATTTATTAGGAGATTATTTAGGAGGAAAGCTAAATTTTCATCAGGCACACTGTTGGTTATCATCTGGACGCGAAACAAAAGCAAAGGTCGAGCAAGCACTTGATAAGGAAATCTGAAGCGCGCCGCACTATGAGCAATAACAATAACAATAACGGTTGCAATAACACCAGCAGCGAAATGGATAAGTCGATCCGCCAGTTGCGAGCGTCCAAAAATCAGTGATCGTCGAGGCGTGCGCTGCGAAACATGTCGTCGGCGCCTACAGAAGCAACGGCCGCTCAAAAGGAGGCGGCCCAGGATGTGGGGCCAGCAGCTGCGACCGAGGCTTACAAGGAGGCAACTGGCAGCGGCGGAGGAGGAGGAGCCTTTATTGCCGCCCTGGACGTGGGCACCACCTGTGTGCGTTGCTTCATTCTGGACGATGGCTGTGTGGTGCGCGGTTCAGCGGTGGATGCGGTAAGTGGTGCTTCGCTCGCTCAACCCGCGGGTGCAAAGTTAATTGGCTAAATAACTTTTAACGTTTTATGACCTTTGGCGTAATTATAGGTGAGGCTGCTGAATCCACAGCCGGGCTTTTTCGAGATCGAGCCGGAGTGTTTGTGGCGCAAGATTGTCAATGTGATAAGGCAGGCGGTGAGGGGTGAGTATCTATGTGCATTTGAGGAAGAATCCATAAAAGTGTGAGCCGAGAATTAATTAAAAATTTAATGTATTTCGTAAATTGCTAGGGGGAAGAACTGAAACAAAAATAAACAAAGAAATGTGGTTCTTGGGGAGTGGTTTTAGTTAGAAAATGGGTTTAGCTAGAGTTATTTATAGGTTCTCATGGTATTTTTAACTTATTTTATTTTAAAACTTGAAGTAAAATGTGTGTTTTATGCGTTTAAATGATTTTAATCAGGGAGTATAGCAAAGAAATAAGAATAATTAAGACAAAACGTAGACGATTTCCTTATAAATTTAAGAATATAATTAAGGCCTTTGTAATTGAATAAAATAGCAGCAGAAAAGCTTTCTTTAGGAAACAAAGCACCCCGTAATTCCCCTTTTCAAAGTCAAGAACAGTTTAATAAATGATACTTCCTATTCTTATAATGGTCTTTGTCCCTTATAGTTCTTTAAACCCTTCTAATAAAACCCCTCTTCCCAACAGATGCCAAACTGACACCCGCCGACATCACCTGCCTGACCATCTCCACGCAGCGCTGCACCTTCCTCACCTGGGATCATCGCACTGGCGACTACTATCACAATTTCATCACCTGGAAGGATCTGCGTGCCGACAAACTCGTAGATGAGTGGAACTCCAGTTGGACGAAGCGCTCAATGAATGGATTCTCCTATGCCCTGTACCTGCTCACGCGACAGTCGCGATTCCTGGCCGGCAGTGTGCTCAAGCTGATGAATGGCCAGGTGACGCCCAGGTTGCTGTACGAGATTAAGCACAACAAAAGACTGCGAGAGGCGTTGCACAAAAAAAGGGCTCGCGTGGAGCTGCTGGACTCTTGGATTCTGCACAAGCTGAGAGTGGGCAATGGACGGGAGAGGGATGTAAATGTTGAGCATATAACCGATGTAACCTCCTGCACGGCGACGGGATTGTATGATCCCTTTACGCTCAGCTGGTCGCCGCTTATAAGTTGGCTTTTTGGTATAGATGTAAGTTGTGGGTTTGCTTTTAATTTCTTATTTTAAGACCATTAAAATCCCTTCTTTCAGACCAAAATCCTGCCTCGTGTGGTGGACAACGGCTACAAGGGCTTTGGCCACGTCCATCCCACTGCTTTTGGTCCTGAGTGGGCCGACACTAAGATCCCCATAGCTGCCTCACTTAGTGACCAAACGGCTGCCATGTGGGGATCGCAGTGCTTCAAGAAGAACGACGTTAAGGTCACCATGGGCACGGGAGCCTTCCTCAACCTGGTGACGGGTCCCAAGTGCCATGCTGCCCTCACTGGGATGTATCCATTGGTGGCCTGGCAGCTCAAGGATAAGACGCGGCCTGAGGAAGCCATGTTTTGCATTGAGGGGGCATCCCATGACTTTGGCACCGTGGTCACTTGGGCGCAGTCCTGCGAGCTTTTCGAGAATCCAGCGGATACGGCGGCCATAGCAGAGTCTGTTTCTGATACCAGCGATGTGTTCTTTATGCCCGCTTTCAGTGGTTTGGGGGTGAGTTCTCTAGCTACTTAAGAGTTTGTAGATTACAGCTAATCCCCATCTTATCTTGCGCGACAGCCCCCAGTGAATGATTATCGATCAGCAAGTGGCTTCATTGGCCTTACACCGTCCACGACCAAGGCGCACATGGTGCGGGCCCTGCTCGAAAGTATTGTTTTCCGTCTGGTCCAACTCATCGAGGCAGCTGAACAGGAGACCTCACAGAAGCTCGAGATGATAAGGTAAGCAGCCTTAGAAAATGAAGATCTTACTGGTATTAACTTCTCTCTCTTTCCAGGGTTGATGGCGGCGTTTCTCGCAATGATTTCGTCTGCCAGTTCCTGGCCGATCTCAGCCAGCTAAGCGTGGAGCGGGCTGAAAACGCAGAGAGCAGCATTATGGGCGCCACCTTTATGGCAGGCCTCAACCATGGCATCTGGCATAATGTAGACGATCTCAAGCGTTTCCGGAAAGTGGAGCGGGTCTTCAGGCCGCGGCCCAAGGAGTACGCCAAGATAGTGGCTCGCATGGAGAAGTGGAGTCGGGCCATAGCCCGCTTCAGTGACTGGTACTAGGTTATATATACACTTTCCTTTGTATTTTCTTGTTTGTTTTACACGCTAAGAGTCATTAAATACTTAGAAGGCTAAGGTAATTGGAGTGATGGAAAGAAATGCTGCCTTAGTTCAGTCTTGCTTAGTTGAAGCGCTGCTGGAAATTCTGTTGCTGATTGAACATCATCTGTTGCTGCTGCTGCTGCTGTTGTTGCTGCTGCTGCTGTTGTTGTTGCTGCTGCTGCTGCTGTTGTTGCGCCTGCTGTTGCTGTTGCTGATGGTGAAAGTCCTGCTGTTGGCCAGCACCGGATAATCGGACTCGCTTGGCATTGGGCTCAGAGTTCATCTGCTGCTGCTGCTGCTGTTGTTGCTGCTGCTGCTGTTGTTGCTGCTGCTGCTGCTGTTGTTGTTGCTGCTGCTGCTGCTGCTGTTGCTGTCGCTTGTTGTCCGACTTGTCCTCCTGATCGTCATCGGTAAGGAACTCACGCTTGGGATACGGTATGGGGCAGCCGGCGAATACATCCTGCGTGGGCAGCGGCTCCTCCTGGAAGTACTGATCCTGCATGGCCTGCTCGGAGGTGATGCGCTTGTTGGGATCCATTAGCAGCAGTTTCTGCAGCAGATGGAAGGCCTTGCTATCCGGCTTGATTTTGTGCCTCTCCATGTACTTGGCCAGCGAGCAGGTGGAGTAGGTGGAGCGCTTAAAGTCCTTGGTCAGCGTGTGATGCTCCGGCATCTTCTTGATGTCCTCCCAGTCCTTGTCCTGCGGAAAGCCCATCACATTGAAGATGCGGTCCAGCTGATCGTGATGATACGGATTACTAGTCTTTATGTCTTCCTGTCGGCAGTGGAATATGGGCTCTGAGGTAAGCAGTTCGGCAAAGATGCAGCCAATGGCCCAGATATCAATGGCCTTGGTGTAGTGGCGAGCGCCCAGCAGCAGTTCGGGGGCGCGATACCAAAAGGTGACCACCACGGGATCGAGATCTGCCAGGGGTTTCAGCGGCGCATTGAAGAGACGTGCAAAGCCCATGTCGGCGATCTTGACGCGTCCCCGCTCATTGCCGTCGCCCATCACCAGGATGTTGGCCGGCTTCAAGTCGCGATGCAGCACCCAGTTGCTGTGCAGATAGTGGATGCCGTCCAGAATCTGGTACAGCAGGCTCTTCACCATGCCGCGCGGCACCACCACCTGCTTCTTGGTGGCCTTTGCCGCCCGATGGAACTTGATAATGTGCCACAGGTCGTGCTCCGCGTAGTCGATCAGCAGGAACACCTTGCGGTCGTTGTGCGAGAGGAAAACCCGAATGAGTGTGATTACATTCTGGTGCTTGAGTTCGCGTAGCAGAGCAATCTCGCGACAGGCGGACATGGACAACCCGGTGCCGTCGATCTGCTTCAGCGCGTACTCTTTGCCATCGCTGTGGGTTAGGAAATAACTTTAATTCTTAGTTTTCATTGCGAGATGCCGAGACTCACCTTGTCTCCTTCCACTTGGCCTTGTATACGTGGCCGTAGGTGCCGCGTCCCACCTTGCAGCCCTCGTAGTTGAACAGGTCCTCCACCTTGGTCCTTTCCATTTGCGTTTTCATCTTGAAATCGTAGTCCATTTTGTATTTTAATTAAAATTCGCCAATTCCCAAAGTTTGTTTGTAAATTTTGCTGCCGCCTAGACAGCTGATTAGTGCTGGCAAAACATCGGAGCACTATCGATACTATCGATTCTGGGATCCATTATTCAAAACATCGATTTTATTTTT
>JAEIIH010035786.1:0-10336 GCA_018904745.1 Drosophila orosa
CAAGTTAATGAATTCGAGTCCAAGATTGAGCTCGTAGAAGGAGTGCCAAAGCAAGGAGGTGGCGTCGGCAATTTCTTCAAAGTCCTTCTAGGCGCTGCAAAAAAAGAAATCGAGAACCTAGGCGGTGCGAAAAAAGATGTCAAGAACCCAGCACAGACCACGGTCAAAAACATCGCCAAATATCTTCTGGAAAATATATTCCAAGAACTAACAAATTAAAGAAAAAGGAAACAAGTTAATAAAATGATAAAATAAAATAAATATTGATATCATTATACATGTGGTCGGCAATCTAATGTCAAAATATTAGTACTTAACCTCGTTTGCCGGCCTTCATAACTTTCAGAACTTTATGATTTTATAATGGTTTTATGATTCGTTGCCTAAGACTAAAATGTAGAAGTTTGAGTTTCAGGATTTGGTAATTATTATGAGTGGTTGATGGAAGAACACACTCATGGTAAAATCTAAGACACAGATTGAATTGGGTGTGGACAAGGTGACCAGGAGAAACATATTAAATGAAAGAAAATATAATGGAAATGCCATGGCGTCATCTTAAGTTTTACAGCGACCATTCAAATTACCTATTTAAAATTCGTATTTTTTATTTTACAACAAAAGCTGCAGGGAAATACATCCGGCTTAGAGATATTTAAGGTCTATTCCTATTCTCTCAGAGATGAATAAAAACAAATCTACATGCAGAGATTGCAGTATACTCATTCTTGTTCGCAGGAAATTCTCAGAAGCAACCCCTTATCAAGTTTCTGTGTAAAAAATAATATTGCAAAATTATTTTGCATTCGAAGAAATCATTATAATTATAATATTCACTACATACATGTATATCTGTATAAATATTTTGTGTATCACTACTGGGCAAAGCTGCCTATAAATGGAATCCGTTTCACGATCCAATAGCAGTTTGCTGAGAATCTCTCAAGGAAAATTAAGTGAACATGTTGTTCGTAGTCCGACTAAGGTATTTAGTGAAATATCCTCATTGAACCTTAAAAATATTAAATAATAACCAATTTCAGCTGTGTCCTGGCCATGCTCTTCTGCCTGGCAAGCACTGGAAATGCTGGGGCTATTGATCGGGATCGCTTGAGGCTCCAGGAACTCCAGAGATTGAGTGAGCAAACCACCAATCCCGCTGCCCGGGTGCAGATTACCTACGAAATCGTTGAAATTTACAAGAAGTATAGGGGCCAAGAACAAGCAGACGCCACAGAGGAGAATTTGTTGAATGCTGGCGTTGATAATTTCGAGTCGAAGATTGAGCTCGTAGAAGGTGTGCCAAGGCAAGGAGGTGGCTTTAGCGATTTTTTCAAGAGAGATTGGATTCCAGATAATGTCAAAGCAGACGCAACTAATTTGGCCAAGAGTTCGTCACAGGCCTTGATCGATGGCATCGCCAAATATCTTCTGAACAAACTTTGGACAAGCCTTGGCTTGGCAAAGTGAAATAGAAGATATATAGCCATTTTTCGAATTCCAGCATTAGAAGAATATGTATTTCAAATGAATAAAAAAGTTTAATTGCAATCACAAGACTTGACTATGAATTTTTTTATTTATTAAAAGAGAATTTGATTTTAAATTGTAAAAAAAAATTAATTCAAATATGATCGCGAAACATTGCATTGCCTTGAAGTTCATTTTTTGTTGATTTATCATTTTTTTCTGTTTAAATCACTTTTTGGCTTGGGTATGCTTGCCAGCTGGCTCGGCTTCTGAGACATCATCGGGCAACGAGTCCACGGACAGTGATGATCCCTTTGACTTGGAGCTGGCGTTGGAGCGCGATGAATTCTTGGGATACTTGACCGCCTTGGTGTTGCCAGAACACTGTATTATGAAGCGGAGCTCGTCCAGCAATTCGGTCTTGAAGTTCACCTGAAGGGGAGCGACAAGGCAATGAGAAGCATATAAAAGGATGGATTGCGGAATTCTAGAGCAGTCATGCAGGAAATAAACTTCAATCAGGCATTATTATAATGTATTATAGAATAGGTTCCGTAAGGCTCAACATACATATATGTTGATTTGACAGTAAATTAGAAACGATTACACAGAATATAAAACATGTAAACATCGGATGTATGTGTCTGATAATTCGTGTTCAAACACACCTCAATTAGTGGCTTATTTCGACACCAAATAACTCGTATTATTTATCGGATAAAAACCCTGATTGTGTGGGATTATGAGGGCGAAATGTTAGATATTTTTGGCTCCTAGTTGTCGCTTTGGGGAGCTGGTGAATCGAATCCGTTATTCAGATTAGGGCGACCTTTTTGCCGCCAATTTTAGTTACGACACAGGCGACTGGCCGTAATATTTTTAGAGCGCCATCCGCATGGTTACCTTGTTCTCTCGCGCACTCAAGTAGATGCTGACCACGCAGTTAATCAGGCCGTAAATGCTGCCGAAGCAGCTGCCCACGAACATAACCAGATAGACGCCGCCCAGGTTGGCAAAGCCCAGAGAGGAGGCGTCCGAGTCGGCTTCCTCCTGCGGGGTTTCGACCAGAGTCGGAGATTTCGCGGTTAGCAAGCCGGAACCGGAACCCAAGCCGTGGTGCATGTCTCTAGGAGTGTGTGCTATGGGGGCAGGCCAGCTAATCGGATCGGAAGCCGGGGATAGGCTGGTAGTGTCCTGGCGGATACCTTGTTCTCGTCGCTGCGCTCCTTCACGCCCAGGACCATCTCAAGCAGAGAGACGAAGATGCCAAAGAAGGAGCCCACGCCCATCACCAGGAAGACGCCACCCAGGTTGCTAATCTCCAATGCCACGGCGCCGGAATCCTCGTCCGCGTCCTGCACACACTCACACATGCACGAGCTGGCTGAGATTGGGATTAGGGTCGAGACTTACCGAACAGGCTCCCCCGCCGCGCTTCTCCTGCCACCACTTGGTCTTCATCTTGGTCAGCAAGCCCTGTTCCTGCATCTCGAGAATGGCCTGACTGAGCATGTCCCTGTACGGCCAGTCTGGAAGTACATAGGGTTAGGATTTGCATGTGGAAAATTATTTAGGTTCTACTCTTTCGCATGGCTATGCCGTAGCCCTTCTCGTCCAGCAGCGGTCCAACCTGAGTGAGCGTGCAGCGCCGTTCGGTGATGTACTCAATGGTGGTGGACTCCATTAGAAAGGCGTAGTTGGTGTTCTCCACGCGGTCCACGCCGTCCTGGTTCGAGTTGGTCATGTACTGCGGATTGTCCCGCATGAACTCGTACATCCGCTGGTAGGTGGGATAGTTGGACTCCTTGAAGAAGGTAAAGGTGCTGCCACCAATCTTGGCGCCATAGTTGACACCGCCCTTGTTCTTTGACAGGTCATCGGCATCGTTGATGGGCGTCATCAAGGTCTCCACGGTGAGAAAGGCCGCCAGATTGGCCGTGTATGAGGAGACAAGGATAAGCGTAAAGAACCACCAGGACGCGGCCACTGCCCGCGTTGAGTAGGCCCTGCAAAGTGAGCGAATCCTTTGTAAAGCAGCGGATCTTAAGGATATACCTACTTGGGGGCCAGCTCAGAGCCCTGCTGCAGCAGAGCACCAACGGAGAACCAAAGGCAGTTGGCGAAGCTGAACTGATTCTCCAGCTCCGTGGGCTCCTCGATGCAGGGATAGGGATTATCCCACTCCGCTGGCGAGAGTCTGCCCAGCACGAACATGCTGATCGAGACGGCCGTGTAGGCCAGGCCCAGCCACAGCCAGACTTCGCCAGAGAAGGGGGACATGAAGGAGAATAGTTTGGGAGGCTCCTTCATCGGTTTGCGGAACAGAATGCCAATTCCTGAACAAATAAAACGATTTGTAGATTTCTTTAAATTGCAATAAATATAAATTACTGTCTGTGTCTCACCTAGACTCATGAAGGGTATGGTAAAGTCGACGCCGCTCTCTCGCTCCGATGTCATGGTCAGGTCAGTTATGCCCATGTCAGCGCGCTAATCAAATATGAAAGTTTATGTAATGACCTCTATTTACTTGTGCGTGCATCGGAATGAATATATTAATAGAAATGTATATGTAAATATTGCGCTTACGCCTGATTGGCCGACAACCTTTAAATTATGCATTCCAATTTACAAAGCACACAGCCCGGGAAATCAATCGGGAAATAATAGCAATTCCCAGAGAAATGTGACCCTGAATTACATTTATTTTTGACCGAGAGCCGAATCGGACAAATCAAATGAATAATTTAAAATGCACAAATTACATTAGCTGTAGATTATATTTGAATAGCTGACCTTTTTCTCGTGAAATAAATTATCAGCAAAGCGTTTGTCATCTTTAACATATATAGAATTCCAATTAATCAAGATAGAGCCCTCTCTGATTTGCTATAAAATGCTAAGCTTTTCCTTAACCTGCTCAGTTTTCAAAAACTACAATGAGGGTTTACTTTGGCTGCCTTGTAACGCTGATCTTGTACGTGTTATTTTCACTGGGAGATCCACAATATGACGCAGACAGAAGTCGTATTCTGGACACCTTCCACGGTCCCAATGTGACGCAATTCACTTGGGAAAGGAATATTCCACAGCTGATTGAATTTTACCGCCGTTACCCCAATGCCGTTCCTCAATCCCAAGACGAGAAGCGAGAGTTCGAAGAGTTCATCACTGAATATAACCGCACTCCCACCCAGTTGGTCGATGGAGTACCGGCACAGGGCGGAGCTCTTTCCACCTTTGTTGGAATTTTTGCTGGTAGACTGGGCGTTCGCTACATTTTTGATCTTTTTAGGCAAAAGAAGGATGATGAAAAAAAGCAGTCGCTACAGTAGAGTCAGAGTTTTGGTAAGACCTACTTGTTATCTCGTAATCAAAACATAAATCTGAAATTATACAAATGTATACTCAAAGCTCTTGATAACCTTTCACTCAAAGAAATGATATTTAATTCAATGTCTCGGAGTTCCAGGAATGATTACATATTAAAAGCTGTTTCTAATTCTCGGAATTCCAGTTCAGAAATTCAATAATAAATATTAAATTCAATAATGTCTACTATATTCTGGGCTTTCATAAGCAAGCAGAGATTTTTTCAAGGTTTTATAGATAATTAAAAAAAATTGTATACAATGTCATAAACTTTTTCAATATTATTTTACCATATCAAGGCCATAAATGATTTATTAAAACAATGACAAAGCTCAGGGAACATCAGATTAATACTTAATCTACAAAACCTATTTATTTTAATCAATCATAAAAAAGTCTTCCATTTATGGCAGCGTAAACGAATGCGTTAACGATAGTGACGGCTTTTATGGGCAGATAATGTAAATCAATAAGCACGCTACCGGGACAAAAGGACTCTCAGGCTCAGTGATTTAAATGGCCGCCCAGGAGGGAATGCCGATTAGATTTATGTCCCCCGAAACTTACATTGTCCATTATCTCGCGCAGCATTCCGTTCCACTCGCCCGTCTTGGGATCGATGCCGCCGTACTTGTTGTCCGGCTGGAGGCGGAAGGTGTAGCTGAAGCCGAGCTTCTTGGACAGCTCGTCGATGAGCTCGAGGCCGAAGCCCTCGAACTGATCGTTGCCTTCCAGCTTCTCGGCGGTCTCCTTTAGCATGCCATAGGGTTCGCTCTGCAAGCAAAAAACAAAAAAGCAGCCAACCAGCAAAGTGTTAAGGCCAAGGACCAAAGTTCACCCACTCACAATGGCCGTGATGACGACAAAGCTCTTGTTCACCAGCGAACGCATATCCGGCTCCAAGGAGTGCGCCGGGGCCGGCCGGTCCTCCTGGAAACCATCCTCGGCACTCCACTGGCCAATCTTCTGCATCCCCGACACCGCCAACTCGATGACCTCCAGCTCGAAATCCGTGCGCAGGCCCTCGTAGTCGAAGCGAATGGGACCCGTGAGGCCATTCAGCGTTAGCTGCGGACCGAGACTCGTTGCATGAGTTATTTAGAATCAGAGAGTGTTATTTTGTACACACAAAGAAAGTTCAGTTGCTTAAATAATAATAAATAATTGTGAGATTGTTAAATATCAAATCGCAAACTGTAAGGTCTGACTTTACTTAGAGAATCCGAATTTTCACTCTACAAACATAAGATGTTCTAGCCTTAATTAATTAAATATAAATAATACAAGTCATAAATAATAGCCGACACACTTAATTCAGCTCAAATGGTAATGTTTAAAATTAAATATTATAGTAACTACAACAGTATTTTTGTATACCCACCGACTTCATGTAGTTGACGAGAGTGTAGCCCTTATCCCAGGCACTGTCATCGCCACAGCTGAGGGCCACTGGCCGGAAGTTCACATGCTTGTAGGTCTCGGCCAGGAGCTGAACGCCATCGTAGACCAAGGCCATGCTGTTGGTCAGGGGGCAGGACACTGGGGGAAATCATAAAGGATAACGTCATTTATCATTTCAGGCCCCAGTCGCGTCGGGGCCATGAAAGTGCAATTCAATTATTTAAATTCACTCATGCGAATGGATTTCGGATTGGCATAAATTGTCTAGATCCAGGGCCACGCCACGACACTTTCAAGTGGGACTTCCGTCCGTCCTGTCCTATTATTTGATTTACCGTTCTGGAACGGCTCCTCGCTCTCGTAGAGGGCTTTGGCCACCTCCTGCACCTGCTCGCTGTCGGGGGAGACCAGACGCAGACCGGTGATATTGGTCCCGGCATGCTGGTAGGGCTCCAGGTCCATGGTGTGCCAGTCCAGGTTCCCTATGATGTAGCGATAATCGCTCGTCACCAGGCCCACCTGCTGGGCCTGCTTGAAGAACTCGGGCAGGGTCGCCATAGAGCCCACCACCACGAAGGAGAAGTCCTCGGCGTTGCGGATCCGCCGTAACACGTTTCGGTAGTTGCCGTTTAGGTCAAGCTCATAGCGCCGCACCGTGACAGTGGGTCCCGCCGTGCCGTACATCTGAAGCAGCTCCCGCACCGTGGCCAGGTACTCCCCCGACTCGTAGATGACGGTGAAGCTCTCCCAGCCCAAAGCCGCCACCATGTCCCGAAGGGCCTCACCCACTACGGCCGGGTGCGGGTGCAGATTGATGGTCGGCAGCTGGGCCCCAAAGTCCCAGCGCGTGTCCAGGAAGGGCAGCTCCTTGGCGTCGCAAATACTCATTGCGTGACGGGCAGCCAAATTGGTGGTGGGCCCAAACACGGCCACCAGATTTTGCTGCGAGTAAGTGAGGAATATATTTGATTGTTGGCACCACGATTTAACTAGAGTACACTCACCCGCAGCATCTTGCAGAGCTTCTTGGAGGTCTCGAACGAGTTTCCCGGCTCAATGGCAACGGACACTCCGTGCAGCTGCAGCTCCTCGTTCTCCTCGTTGGCCTTGCCGATGGCCAGGTGGAAGATCTTCTCAATATCCGGATCGGTGTTCTCATGAATAAGACCTGAGATAGTTGCAACAGAGAGAGTGACATAGATTCTTGGCTCTTTGTTTTGCTTCGCAGCTTCTGTTTATATTTTTATTTAGCGAATTCGCCGCCCTCTCGATGGCGCACGCTGCGTATGCGGCATAAAAATACATGACACATTTGTGTGCTGCGCGCTGCATTTGCGTGGCTGCTTATGTAACGCCGTGAAAAGTGCACTTGACTCACCCACATTTGTCCGCTCCCCGCGGCAACATCCGGGGAAAAGCATAAGAAAACTTAATAATGTGAAGCCAAGTGGAAAACATCCGCAGGATGCCTTAGTTCTCCAGGATTGCAGCATTTCTCGAATGACTTTGCTGCTGCCGCGAAATGTAATCAGTGATTCATAAATACTTTCACCGCTTTTGACTGCGCTGAGAATTCAGCAATTATTTTTAATTAAATGCGCGATTGTTCGCTGTCTTTGTTCACCGAGCCAAATTTGCAGTTTTCTTCTGCTAATTCTGCAGGCTGTCCGAAGCGACCGGGAAGGCGAATGAAAATGGCTAAAAGTGCACGAAAAGACGGAGGCTAACCGCCGTTGATGCTGCATCAGCTGATAAATTCGCCACGTATATTTTTAGCCCTCGAAACACTTTCGTTTTATGAATTAAAGTGTTTGTGTTTGGCCATCGGAAAAGTTTTCGCAACATGCTGTAATCGAATCATACTTCAGCTCCATTGGAGCCAGAAGCACTCCGCAGCGGGATTAATTAGATAAGCCTCACCTTTTTAGCGCCAATTTAACACGACGCACCGAAATGGATCCGAACCGAAAGTCCGAGTGTGCAGAAACTTGAAAATAAATCCGCCACACCGACAAAACGTGCGCAGCATACAATTCAAAGGCTAATGGAAATGGACACTGGAGCAGAGGAGCTTATTTGGACACGGACTTGGGCATAGAAATAGGTCTTGATTCGCTATTTTTGTTTATATATTTAAGAATTGGTTTTTATTATAATAATACAAATTTCAAAGTTCACAACTATTTATCTTAAAAGAATATCTCGTGAAAATTTCACTTACTCAGTGGTGAACGTGGTTCTGCCTCTGTAGTTTATCTCCCTTTTCAATCTGTCTTGCCAAAGTTGTTGCCTTGAATGGGAGATATCCGCCGGATAATAGGGGGTTTTATGGGGCAGTGTACAGCAGGGAGCATAAATAAATAAGGCGAGAACGAAAATAGCCGAATGCAATGGGTGGAGAGATTGAAAACAGCTTTCTGCGAAATTTGTTGTGGCCCCGCGGACGTGCAACAAGCGTCGATAAGTGCAGAAAAGGAATGGAGGGTCTGCCACTATGGCTGTAAACAAATTCATTGCATTTCGTCCGGGCCGGGCAGCTGGTGGTGGCTAGGATGCTGGGCTGCTGGGATGCTGGTGCAGATGGTGCAAATGGTGGTGGTGCTGTTATTGCTCTTGTCAGGGACGTGCGCTCCACTTGTGGATTTTTGAAGGCCCAGCACGATTTATGGGCCAGGCTTTGAATAATCCATTTAGAGCATGTAAAGCGGCGTGCGGCCTGCCCGAACATCTCTTATTTTTTTTAATAATGATGCCGAGGCTGAAATGTAAAAAATTGCTACAAAAAGCAACTCTTGCACACATAAAGCCCGCCAGTCGTGCCGGAAGGTTTTTGTGTTCCATACTTTCGGGCATGTCCTTCACACACAATGCCATCGGGGAGGAAGAGGATGGGCGTGAATGGGTGGCGTATGCAATGGGATTGGGCGTGTTCGCTTGTAGCAAACTGTTGCTGTCAGCAGTGAATAAAATCAACGTCTCCGTCAACAACGGGCCACCTGCCGTGGCTGCAGCCCAGGATGCAGTTATCCCCGAGCTTCGCATTTAAAATTAACGACCTTAAGTCCTGCCTGCCAGCTCGTAGAATTCCCTGATCGCTTGACAACTCGAACTTAAGCCAGTGCTTAAGTTTACTCACCAAAGTAAAGGAGACCAGGATTTAAAGACATTCAGTTACATAGTTTATAATGTGCACTAAAAAGTAGGAACGTAAATTGGAAAACTTCGAGAGCTAACTTTGTTAAAAAGCATTAAAGCAGCAGTAACACTGAAAGTTATCTGTGAGTATTTTTAATACTTACTTTAAAATGTGTCAATCCTTGAAAAGGATATTCTTCTAATCGAATTTAGTGAAAGTTAGGGTATTCTTTTCAGCGAACTGCACTTGTTTGCCTTACAGTTCGCCACCCGCGTGGTGTTAAATTGCCCAGCAGCTAGGCGCTCGCATTTGCATTTACATAACCGTGTGCCGGCGTCAATGTATCTTGAGGATACGCAGCTACAGATGCAGATGCAGAGGCACTCGCCGCATGCCTGAGCGTGCATTTTAAGCTGACAAAATCGCTGGCATTAGGCACACGCATACGAATACCAGCAGTTATATGCACTTACCCACACGGACACAGTATGCATTTGCATAAGTGCTGGCCCAGGTCCTTGAGCTGCCTTCATCTAGTGGCAATTAGTGGACGCCCCGCGCAAATTAGTTTTAGGCACTCATTTGAACCATACGGCTATCTATAAGCCATGTTTGCAGGGAGACACTTCTTGGCTAACTATTATTTTAAAATTCAAATAAGGATTGATTAAAGTAATTAATGATTTCTATATTTGGAAAATAACCTTGTATTATGATTAAACAAGAAAGAAATCTAACTTCGGCAGAACAAGATTGATACCTTTGCAGTTTGCAATTGAATCCTATTGGTCAAAGGAAAAGAAAAACTAACATATTATATTTACAGTTTTACAGTTGCAGTTTTAAAATCACAGTTCTTAGTTTTCGTCTACATTTACAGAACGTTCATATGACAGCTACATATGGGCATTTCTACAGAAAGGTCAACCGCGGCCAAAAACTTAAAAGTTCAATAAA